>CAWVQI010000476.1:0-30414 GCA_963932335.1 Andrena marginata | reverse complement strand
GATTTTTTTACAAATTTTATTTTTATGAACGAAATTTTAACAAATTTAATTGAAACTATCTTTGATTTTTTTGGATTTTCTTAAAATTTTAAGTTTTATGAACTAAATTTTAGCAAATTTAATTTAAGCAATCTTCTATTATTTTGGATTTTTTTACAAATATTAATTTTTATGTACGACATTTTAGCAAATATAATTGAAACTATCTTCGATTTTTTTGGATTTTTATACAAATTTTAATTTTTATGAACGAAATTTTAGCAAATTTATTTGAAACTATCTTCGATTTTTTAAAATTTTTATTTTTATGAACGAAATATTAGCAAATTTAATTGAAACTATCTTTGATTTTTTTGGATTTTCTTAAAATTTTAAGTTTTATGAACTAAATTTTAGCAAATTTAATTTAAGCTATCTTCTATTTTTTTGGATTTTTTTACCAATATTAATTTTTATGTACGACATTTTAGCAAATATAATTGAAACTATCTTCGATTTTTTTGGATTTTTATACAAATTTTAATTTTTATGAACGAAATTTTAGCAAATTTAATTGTAACTATCTTCGATTTTTTTGGATTTTTTTACAAATTTTATTTTTATGAACGAAATTTTAGCAAATTTAATTGAAACTATCTTTGATTTTTTCGGATTTTCTTAAAATTTTTAATTTTTATGAACTAAATTTTAGCAAATTTAATTTAAGCTATCTTCTATTTTTTTGGATTTTTTTACAAATATTAATTTTTATGGACGACATTTTAGCAAATTTAATTGAAACTATCTTCGATTTTTTTGGATTTTTTTACAAATTTTAATTTTTATGAATGAAATTTTAGCAAACTTAATTGTAACTATCTTTGATTTTTTTGGATTTTCTTAAAATTTTAAGTTTTATGAACTAAATTTTAGCAAATTTAATTTAAGCTATCGTCGATTTTTTTTTATTTTTTTACAAATTTTAATTTTTATGAACGAAATTTTAGAAAATTTAATTGAAACTATCTTCGATTTTTTTGGATTTTTTTAAAATTTTTATTTTTATGAACGAAATTTTAGCAAATTTAATTGAAACTATCTTTGATTTTTTTGGATTTTCTTAAAATTTTAAGTTTTATGAACTAAATTTTAGCAAATTTAATTTAAGCTATCTTCTATTTTTTTTGATTTTTTTACCAATATTAATTTTTATGTACGACATTTTAGCAAATATAATTGAAACTATCTTCGATTTTTTTGGATTTTTATACAAATTTTAATTTTTATGAATGAAATTTTAGCAAACTTAATTGAAACTATCTTCGATTTTTTTGGATTTTCTTTAAATTTTTAAGTTTTATGAACTAAATTTTAGCAAATTTAATTTAAGCTATCTTCGATTTTTTTGGATTTTTTTACAAATTTTAATTTTTATGAACGAAATTTTATCAAATTTAATTGAAACTATCTTCGATTTTTTGGATTTTTTTAAAATTTTTATTTTTATGAACGAAATTTTAGCAAATTTAATTGAAACTATCTTCGATTTTTTGGGATTTTTTTACAAATTTTAATTTTTATGAACGAAATTTTAGCAAATTTAATTGAAACTATATACGATTTTTTTACAAATTTTTATTTTTATGAACGAAATTTTAGCAAATTTAATTGAAACTATCTTCGATTTTTTTGGATTTTTTTAAAATTTTTATTTTTATGAACGAAATTTTAGCAAATTTAATTGAAACTATCTTTGATTTTTTTTGGATTTTCTTAAAATTTTTAATTTTTATGAACTAAATTTTAGCAAATTTAATTAAAGCTATCTTCTATTTTTTTGGATTTTTTTACAAATATTAATTTTTATGGACGACATTTTAGCAAATTTAATTGAAACTATCTTCGATTTTTTTGGATTTTTTTACAAATTTTAATTTTTATGAATGAAATTTTAGCAAACTTAATTGTAACTATCTTCGATTTTTTTGAATTTTTTTACAAATTTTAATTTTTATGAACGAAATTTTGGCAAATTTAATTGAAACTATCTTCGATTTTTTTGGATTTTTTTACAAATTTTAATTTTTATGAACGAAATTTTAGCAAATTTAATTGTAACTATCTTCGATTTTTTTGGATTTTTTTACCAATTTTATTTTTATGAACGAAATTTTAACAAATTTAATTGAAACTATCTTTGATTTTTTTGGATTTTCTTAAAATTTTAAGTTTTATGAACTAAATTTTAGCAAATTTAATTTAAGCTATCGTCGATTTTTTTTTATTTTTTTACAAATTTTAATTTTTATGAACGAAATTTTAGAAAATTTAATTGAAACTATCTTCGATTTTTTTGGATTTTTTTAAAATTTTTATTTTTTGAACGAAATTTTAGCAAATTTAATTGAAACTATCTTTGATTTTTTTGGATTTTCTTAAAATTTTAAGTTTTATGAACTAAATTTTAGCAAATTTAATTTAAGCAATCTTCTATTATTTTGGATTTTTTTACAAATATTAATTTTTATGTACGACATTTTAGCAAATATAATTGAAACTATCTTCGATTTTTTTGGATTTTTATACAAATTTTAATTTTTATGAACGAAATTTTAGCAAATTTATTTGAAACTATCTTCGATTTTTTTGGATTTTTTTAAAATTTTTATTTTTATGAACGAAATTTTAGCAAATTTAATTGAAACTATCTTTGATTTTTTTGGATTTTCTTAAAATTTTAAGTTTTATGAACTAAATTTTAGCAAATTTAATTTAAGCTATCTTCTATTTTTTTGGATTTTTTTACCAATATTAATTTTTATGTACGACATTTTAGCAAATATAATTGAAACTATCTTCGATTTTTTTGGATTTTTATACAAATTTTAATTTTTATGAATGAAATTTTAGCAAACTTAATTGAAACTATCTTCGATTTTTTTGGATTTTCTTTAAATTTTTAAGTTTTATGAACTAAATTTTAGCAAATTTAATTTAAGCTATCTTCGATTTTTTTGGATTTTTTTACAAATTTTAATTTTTATGAACGAAATTTTATCAAATTTAATTGAAACTATCTTCGATTTTTTGGATTTTTTTAAAATTTTTATTTTTATGAACGAAATTTTAGCAAATTTAATTGAAACTATCTTCGATTTTTTGGGATTTTTTTACAAATTTTAATTTTTATGAACGAAATTTTAGCAAATTTAATTGAAACTATATACGATTTTTTTACAAATTTTTATTTTTATGAACGAAATTTTAGCAAATTTAATTGAAACTATCTTCGATTTTTTTGGATTTTTTTAAAATTTTTATTTTTATGAACGAAATTTTAGCAAATTTAATTGAAACTATCTTTGATTTTTTTTGGATTTTCTTAAAATTTTTAATTTTTATGAACTAAATTTTAGCAAATTTAATTAAAGCTATCTTCTATTTTTTTGGATTTTTTTACAAATATTAATTTTTATGGACGACATTTTAGCAAATTTAATTGAAACTATCTTCGATTTTTTTGGATTTTTTTACAAATTTTAATTTTTATGAATGAAATTTTAGCAAACTTAATTGTAACTATCTTCGATTTTTTTGAATTTTTTTACAAATTTTAATTTTTATGAACGAAATTTTGGCAAATTTAATTGAAACTATCTTCGATTTTTTTGGATTTTTTTACAAATTTTAATTTTTATGAACGAAATTTTAGCAAATTTAATTGTAACTATCTTCGATTTTTTTGGATTTTTTTACCAATTTTATTTTTATGAACGAAATTTTAACAAATTTAATTGAAACTATCTTTGATTTTTTTGGATTTTCTTAAAATTTTAAGTTTTATGAACTAAATTTTAGCAAATTTAATTTAAGCTATCGTCGATTTTTTTTTATTTTTTTACAAATTTTAATTTTTATGAACGAAATTTTAGAAAATTTAATTGAAACTATCTTCGATTTTTTTGGATTTTTTTAAAATTTTTATTTTTTGAACGAAATTTTAGCAAATTTAATTGAAACTATCTTTGATTTTTTTGGATTTTCTTAAAATTTTAAGTTTTATGAACTAAATTTTAGCAAATTTAATTTAAGCAATCTTCTATTATTTTGGATTTTTTTACAAATATTAATTTTTATGTACGACATTTTAGCAAATATAATTGAAACTATCTTCGATTTTTTTGGATTTTTATACAAATTTTAATTTTTATGAACGAAATTTTAGCAAATTTATTTGAAACTATCTTCGATTTTTTTGGATTTTTTTAAAATTTTTATTTTTATGAACGAAATTTTAGCAAATTTAATTGAAACTATCTTTGATTTTTTTGGATTTTCTTAAAATTTTAAGTTTTATGAACTAAATTTTAGCAAATTTAATTTAAGCTATCTTCTATTTTTTTGGATTTTTTTACCAATATTAATTTTTATGTACGACATTTTAGCAAATATAATTGAAACTATCTTCGATTTTTTTGGATTTTTATACAAATTTTAATTTTTATGAATGAAATTTTAGCAAACTTAATTGAAACTATCTTCGATTTTTTTGGATTTTCTTTAAATTTTTAAGTTTTATGAACTAAATTTTAGCAAATTTAATTTAAGCTATCTTCGATTTTTTTGGATTTTTTTACAAATTTTAATTTTTATGAACGAAATTTTATCAAATTTAATTGAAACTATCTTCGATTTTTTGGATTTTTTTAAAATTTTTATTTTTATGAACGAAATTTTAGCAAATTTAATTGAAACTATCTTCGATTTTTTCGGATTTTTTTACAAATTTTAATTTTTATGAACGAAATTTTAGCAAATTTAATTGAAACTATATACGATTTTTTTGGATTTTTTTACAAATTTTTATTTTTATGAACGAAATTTTAGCAAATTTAATTGAAACTATCTTCGATTTTTTTGGATTTTTTTAAAATTTTTATTTTTATGAACGAAATTTTAGCAAATTTAATTGAATCTATCTTTGATTTTTTTGGATTTTCTTAAAATTTTTAATTTTTATGAACTAAATTTTAGCAAATTTAATTTAAGCTATCTTCTATTTTTTTGGATTTTTTTACAAATATTAATTTTTATGGACGACATTTTAGCAAATTTAATTGAAACTATCTTCGATTTTTTTGGATTTTTTTACAAATTTAATTTTTGAATGAAATTTTAGCAAACTTAATTGTAACTATCTTCGATTTTTTTTAATTTTTTTACAAATTTTAATTTTTATGAACGAAATTTTGGCAAATTTAATTGAAACTATCTTCGATTTTTTTGGATTTTTTTACAAATTTTAATTTTTATGAACGAAATTTTAGCAAATTTAATTGAAACTATCTTCGATTTTTTTACAAATTTTTATTTTTATGAACGAAATTTTAACAAATTTAATTGAAAATATCTTCGATTATTTTGGATTTTTTTACAAATTTTAATTCTTATGAACGAAATTTTAGGAAATATAATTGAAACTATCTTCGATTTTTTTGGATTTTTATACAAATTTTAATTTTTATGAACGAAATTTTGGCAAATTTAATTGAAACTATCTTCGATTTTTTTGGATTTTTTTACAAATTTTAATTTTTATGAACGAAATTTTAGCAAATTTAATTGAAACTATCTTCGATTTTTTTGGATTTTTTTACAAATTTTTATTTTTATGAACGAAATTTTAACAAATTTAATTGAAACTATCTTCGATTATTTTGGATTTTTTTACAAATTTTAATTTTTATGAACGAAATTTTGGCAAATTTAATTGAAACTATCTTCGATTTTTTTGGATTTTTTTACAAATTTTAATTTTTATGAACGAAATTTTAGCAAATTTAATTGAAACTATCTTCGATTTTTTTGGATTTTTTTACAAATTTTTATTTTTATGAACGAAACTTTAACAAATTTAATTGAAACTATCTTTGATTTGTTTGGATTTTCTTAAAATTTTAAGTTTTATGAACTAAATTATAGCAAATTTAATTTAAGCTATCTTCGATTTTTTTGGATTTTTTTACAAATTTTTATTTTTATGAACGAAATTTTAACAAATTTAATTGAAACTATCTTTGATTTGTTTGGATTTTCTTAAAATTTTAAGTTTTATGAACTAAATTTTAGCAAATTTAATTTAAGCTATCTTCGATTTTTTTAGATTTTTTTAAAATTTTTATTTTTATGAACGAAATTTTAGCAAATTTAATTGAAACTATCTTTGATTTTTTTGGATTTTCTTAAAATTTTTAATTTTTATGAACTAAATTTTAGCAAATTTAATTTAAGCTATCTTCTATTTTTTTGGATTTTTTTACAAATATTAATTTTTATCGACGACATTTTAGCAAATTTAATTGAAACTATCTTCGATTTTTTTGGATTTTTTTTCAAATTTTAATTTTTATGAATGAAATTTTAGCAAACTTAATTGTAACTATCTTCGATTTTTTTGAATTTTTTTACAAATTTTAATTTTTATGAACGAAATTTTGGCAAATTTAATTGAAACTATCTTCGGTTTTTTTTACAAATTTTAATTTTTATGAACGAAATTTTAGCAAATTTAATTGAAACTATCTTCGATTTTTTTGGATTTTTTTACAAATTTTAATTTTTATGAATGAAATTTTAGCAAACTTAATTGTAACTATCTTCGATTTTTTTGAATTTTTTTACAAATTTTAATTTTTATGAACGAAATTTTGGCAAATTTAATTGAAACTATCTTCGATTTTTTTGGATTTTTTTACAAATTTTAATTTTTATGAACGAAATTTTAGCAAATTTAATTGAAACTATCTTCGATTTTTTTGGATTTTTTACAAATTTTTATTTTTATGAACGAAATTTTAACAAATTTAATTGAAACTATCTTCGATTATTTTGGATTTTTTTACAAATTTTAATTTATATGAACGAAATTTCAGCAAATATAATTGAAACTATCTTCCATTTTTTTGGATTTTTATACAAATTTTAATTTTTATGAACGAAATTTTAGCAAATTTAATTGAAACTATCTTCGATTTTTTGGATTTTTTTAAAATTTTTATTTTTATGAACGAAATTTTAGCAAATTTAATTGAAACTATCTTCGATTTTTTGGGATTTTTTTACAAATTTTAATTTTTATGAACGAAATTTTAGCAAATTTAATTGAAACTATATACGATTTTTTTGGATTTTTTTACAAATTTTTATTTTTATGAACGAAATTTTAGCAAATTTAATTGAAACTATCTTCGATTTTTTTGGATTTTTTTAAAATTTTTATTTTTATGAACGAAATTTTAGCAAATTTAATTGAAATTATCTTTGATTTTTTCGGATTTTCTTAAAATTTTTAATTTTTATGAACTAAATTTTAGCAAATTTAATTTAAGCTATCTTCTATTTTTTTGGATTTTTTTACAAATATTAATTTTTATGGACGACATTTTAGCAAATTTAATTGAAACTATCTTCGATTTTTTTGGATTTTTTTACAAATTTTAATTTTTATGAATGAAATTTTAGCAAACTTAATTGTAACTATCTTTGATTTTTTTGGATTTTCTTAAAATTTTAAGTTTTATGAACTAAATTTTAGCAAATTTAATTTAAGCTATCGTCGATTTTTTTTTATTTTTTTACAAATTTTAATTTTTATGAACGAAATTTTAGAAAATTTAATTGAAACTATCTTCGATTTTTTTTGGATTTTTTTTAAATTTTTATTTTTATGAACGAAATTTTAGCAAATTTAATTGAAACTATCTTTGATTTTTTTGGATTTTCTTAAAATTTTAAGTTTTATGAACTAAATTTTAGCAAATTTAATTTAAGCTATCTTCTATTTTTTTGGATTTTTTTACCAATATTAATTTTTATGTACGACATTTTAGCAAATATAATTGAAACTATCTTCGATTTTTTTGGATTTTTATACAAATTTTAATTTTTATGAATGAAATTTTAGCAAACTTAATTGAAACTATCTTCGATTTTTTTGGATTTTCTTTAAATTTTTAAGTTTTATGAACTAAATTTTAGCAAATTTAATTTAAGCTATCTTCGATTTTTTTGGATTTTTTTACAAATTTTAATTTTTATGAACGAAATTTTATCAAATTTAATTGAAACTATCTTCGATTTTTTGGATTTTTTTAAAATTTTTATTTTTATGAACGAAATTTTAGCAAATTTAATTGAAACTATCTTCGATTTTTTGGGATTTTTTTACAAATTTTAATTTTTATGAACGAAATTTTAGCAAATTTAATTGAAACTATATACGATTTTTTTACAAATTTTTATTTTTATGAACGAAATTTTAGCAAATTTAATTGAAACTATCTTCGATTTTTTTGGATTTTTTTAAAATTTTTATTTTTATGAACGAAATTTTAGCAAATTTAATTGAAACTATCTTTGATTTTTTTGGATTTTCTTAAAATTTTTAATTTTTATGAACTAAATTTTAGCAAATTTAATTTAAGCTATCTTCTATTTTTTTGGATTTTTTTACAAATATTAATTTTTATCGACGACATTTTAGCAAATTTAATTGAAACTATCTTCGATTTTTTTGCATTTTTTTACAAATTTTAATTTTTATGAATGAAATTTTAGCAAACTTAATTGTAACTATCTTCGATTTTTTTGAATTTTTTTACAAATTTTAATTTTTATGAACGAAATTTTGGCAAATTTAATTGAAACTATCTTCGGTTTTTTTTACAAATTTTAATTTTTATGAACGAAATTTTCGCAAATTTAATTGAAACTATCTTCGATTTTTTTGGATTTTTTTACAAATTTTAATTTTTATGAATGAAATTTTAGCAAACTTAATTGTAACTATCTTCGATTTTTTTGAATTTTTTTACAAATTTTAATTTTTATGAACGAAATTTTGGCAAATTTAATTGAAACTATCTTCGATTTTTTTGGATTTTTTTACAAATTTTAATTTTTATGAACGAAATTTTAGCAAATTTAATTGAAACTATCTTCGATTTTTTTGGATTTTTTACAAATTTTTATTTTTATGAACGAAATTTTAACAAATTTAATTGAAACTATCTTCGATTATTTTGGATTTTTTTACAAATTTTAATTTATATGAACGAAATTTTAGCAAATATAATTGAAACTATCTTCCATTTTTTTGGATTTTTATACAAATTTTAATTTTTATGAACGAAATTTTAGCAAATTTAATTGAAACTATCTTCGATTTTTTGGATTTTTTTAAAATTTTTATTTTTATGAACGAAATTTTAGCAAATTTAATTGAAACTATCTTCGATTTTTTGGGATTTTTTTACAAATTTTAATTTTTATGAACGAAATTTTAGCAAATTTAATTGAAACTATATACGATTTTTTTGGATTTTTTTACAAATTTTTATTTTTATGAACGAAATTTTAGCAAATTTAATTGAAACTATCTTCGATTTTTTTGGATTTTTTTAAAATTTTTATTTTTATGAACGAAATTTTAGCAAATTTAATTGAAACTATCTTTGATTTTTTCGGATTTTCTTGAAATTTTTAATTTTTATGAACTAAATTTTAGCAAATTTAATTTAAGCTATCTTCTATTTTTTTGGATTTGTTTACAAATATTAATTTTTATGGACGACATTTTAGCAAATTTAATTGAAACTATCTTCGATTTTTTTGGATTTTTTTACAAATTTTAATTTTTATGAATGAAATTTTAGCAAACTTAATTGTAACTATCTTTGATTTTTTTGGATTTTCTTAAAATTTTAAGTTTTATGAACTAAATTTTAGCAAATTTAATTTAAGCTATCGTCGATTTTTTTTTATTTTTTTACAAATTTTAATTTTTATGAACGAAATTTTAGAAAATTTAATTGAAACTATCTTCGATTTTTTTTGGATTTTTTTAAAATTTTTATTTTTATGAACGAAATTTTAGCAAATTTAATTGAAACTATCTTTGATTTTTTTGGATTTTCTTAAAATTTTAAGTTTTATGAACTAAATTTTAGCAAATTTAATTTAAGCTATCTTCTATTTTTTTGGATTTTTTTACCAATATTAATTTTTATGTACGACATTTTAGCAAATATAATTGAAACTATCTTCGATTTTTTTGGATTTTTATACAAATTTTAATTTTTATGAATGAAATTTTAGCAAACTTAATTGAAACTATCTTCGATTTTTTTGGATTTTCTTTAAATTTTTAAGTTTTATGAACTAAATTTTAGCAAATTTAATTTAAGCTATCTTCGATTTTTTTGGATTTTTTTACAAATTTTAATTTTTATGAACGAAATTTTATCAAATTTAATTGAAACTATCTTCGATTTTTTGGATTTTTTTAAAATTTTTATTTTTATGAACGAAATTTTAGCAAATTTAATTGAAACTATCTTCGATTTTTTGGGATTTTTTTACAAATTTTAATTTTTATGAACGAAATTTTAGCAAATTTAATTGAAACTATATACGATTTTTTTACAAATTTTTATTTTTATGAACGAAATTTTAGCAAATTTAATTGAAACTATCTTCGATTTTTTTGGATTTTTTTAAAATTTTTATTTTTATGAACGAAATTTTAGCAAATTTAATTGAAACTATCTTTGATTTTTTTGGATTTTCTTAAAATTTTTAATTTTTATGAACTAAATTTTAGCAAATTTAATTTAAGCTATCTTCTATTTTTTTGGATTTTTTTACAAATATTAATTTTTATGGACGACATTTTAGCAAATTTAATTGAAACTATCTTCGATTTTTTTGGATTTTTTTACAAATTTTAATTTTTATGAATGAAATTTTAGCAAACTTAATTGTAACTATCTTCGATTTTTTTGAATTTTTTTACAAATTTTAATTTTTATGAACGAAATTTTGGCAAATTTAATTGAAACTATCTTCGATTTTTTTGGATTTTTTTACAAATTTTAATTTTTATGAACGAAATTTTAGCAAATTTAATTGTAACTATCTTCGATTTTTTTGGATTTTTTTACAAATTTTATTTTTATGAACGAAATTTTAACAAATTTAATTGAAACTATCTTTGATTTTTTTGGATTTTCTTAAAATTTTAAGTTTTATGAACTAAATTTTAGCAAATTTAATTTAAGCTATCGTCGATTTTTTTTGATTTTTTTACAAATTTTAATTTTTATGAACGAAATTTTAGAAAATTTAATTGAAACTATCTTCGATTTTTTTGGATTTTTTTTAAATTTTTATTTTTTGAACGAAATTTTAGCAAATTTAATTGAAACTATCTTTGATTTTTTTGGATTTTCTTAAAATTTTAAGTTTTATGAACTAAATTTTAGCAAATTTAATTTAAGCAATCTTCTATTATTTTGGATTTTTTTACAAATATTAATTTTTATGTACGACATTTTAGCAAATATAATTGAAACTATCTTCGATTTTTTTGGATTTTTATACAAATTTTAATTTTTATGAACGAAATTTTAGCAAATTTATTTGAAACTATTTTCGATTTTTTTGGATTTTTTTAAAATTTTTATTTTTATGAACGAAATTTTAGCAAATTTAATTGAAACTATCTTTGATTTTTTTGGATTTTCTTAAAATTTTAAGTTTTATGAACTAAATTTTAGCAAATTTAATTTAAGCTATCTTCTATTTTTTTGGATTTTTTTACCAATATTAATTTTTATGTACGACATTTTAGCAAATATAATTGAAACTATCTTCGATTTTTTTGGATTTTTATACAAATTTTAATTTTTATGAATGAAATTTTAGCAAACTTAATTGAAACTATCTTCGATTTTTTTGGATTTTCTTTAAATTTTTAAGTTTTATGAACTAAATTTTAGCAAATTTAATTTAAGCTATCTTCGATTTTTTTGGATTTTTTTACAAATTTTAATTTTTATGAACGAAATTTTATCAAATTTAATTGAAACTATCTTCGATTTTTTGGATTTTTTTAAAATTTTTATTTTTATGAACGAAATTTTAGCAAATTTAATTGAAACTATCTTCGATTTTTTGGGATTTTTTTACAAATTTTAATTTTTATGAACGAAATTTTAGCAAATTTAATTGAAACTATATACGATTTTTTTGGATTTTTTTACAAATTTTTATTTTTATGAACGAAATTTTAGCAAATTTAATTGAAACTATCTTCGATTTTTTTGGATTTTTTTAAAATTTTTATTTTTATGAACGAAATTTTAGCAAATTTAATTGAATCTATCTTTGATTTTTTTGGATTTTCTTAAAATTTTTAATTTTTATGAACTAAATTTTAGCAAATTTAATTTAAGCTATCTTCTATTTTTTTGGATTTTTTTACAAATATTAATTTTTATGGACGACATTTTAGCAAATTTAATTGAAACTATCTTCGATTTTTTTGGATTTTTTTACAAATTTAATTTTTGAATGAAATTTTAGCAAACTTAATTGTAACTATCTTCGATTTTTTTTAATTTTTTTACAAATTTTAATTTTTATGAACGAAATTTTGGCAAATTTAATTGAAACTATCTTCGATTTTTTTGGATTTTTTTACAAATTTTAATTTTTATGAACGAAATTTTAGCAAATTTAATTGAAACTATCTTCGATTTTTTTGGATTTTTTTACAAATTTTTATTTTTATGAACGAAATTTTAACAAATTTAATTGAAAATATCTTCGATTATTTTGGATTTTTTTACAAATTTTAATTCTTATGAACGAAATTTTAGGAAATATAATTGAAACTATCTTCGATTTTTTTGGATTTTTATACAAATTTTAATTTTTATGAACGAAATTTTGGCAAATTTAATTGAAACTATCTTCGATTTTTTTGGATTTTTTTACAAATTTTAATTTTTATGAACGAAATTTTAGCAAATTTAATTGAAACTATCTTCGATTTTTTTTATTTTCTTTAAATTTTTAAGTATTATGAACTAAATTTTAGCAAATTTATATTTAAGCTGTCTTCGATTTTTTTGGATTTTCTTACAAATTTTAATTTTTTTGAACGAAATTTTAGCAAATTTAATTAAAACTATCTTCGCTTTTTTTTATTTTCTTTAAATTTTTAAGTATTATGAACTAAATTTTAGCAAATTTATATTTAAGCTGTCTTCGATTTTTTTGGATTTTCTTACAAATTTTAATTTTTTTGAACGAAATTTTAGCAAATTTAATTGAAACTATCTTCGATTTTTTTGGATTTTTTTACAAATTTTAATTTTTATGAACGAAATTTTAGCAAATTTAATTGAAACTATCTTCGATTTTTTTTATTTTTTTTACAAATTTTAATTTTTATGAACTAAAATTTAGGAAATTTAATTCAAACTATCTTCAATTTTTTGGATTTTTTTCCAAATTTTAATTTTTATGAACGAAATTTTAGCAAATTTAATTGAAACTGTCTTCGATTGTTTTGGTTTTTTTTACAAATTTTTATTTTTATGAACGAAATTTTAGCAAATTTAATTGAAACTATCTTCGATTTTTTTGGATTTTCTTACAAATATTAATTTTTATGAACGAAATTTTAGCAAATTTAATTGTAACTATCTTCGATTTTTTTGGATTTTCTTGCAAATTTTAATTTTTTTGAACGAAATTTTAGCAAATTTAATTGAAACTATCTTCGATTTTTTTGGATTTTTTTACAAATTTTAATATTTATGGACGACATTTTAGCAAATTTAAATGAAACAATCTTTGATGTTTTTGGATTTTTTTACAAATTTTAATTATTATGAACGAAATTTTAGCAAATTTAATTGGGACTATCGCGGTTTTTTTTTTATTTTCTTTAAATTTTTAAGTTTAATGAACTAAATTTTAGCAAATTTAATTTAAGCTATCTTCGATTTTTTTGGATTTTTTTACAAATATTAATTTTTATGAACGAAATTTTAGCAAATTTAATTGAAACTATCTTCGATTTTTTTTGATTTTTTTACAAATTTTTTTTTTATGAACGAAATTTAAGCAAATTTAATTGAAACTATCTTCGATTTTTTTGGATTTTTTTACAAATTTTCATTTTTATGAACGAAATTTTAGCAAATTTAATTGAAACTATCTTCGATTTTTTTGGATTTTTTTACAAATTTTTATTTTTATGAACGAAATTTTAACAAATTTAATTGAAAATATCTTCGATTATTTTGGATTTTTTTACAAATTTTAATTCTTATGAACGAAATTTTAGGAAATATAATTGAAACTATCTTCGATTTTTTTGGATTTTTATACAAATTTTAATTTTTATGAACGAAATTTTGGCAAATTTAATTGAAACTATCTTCGATTTTTTTGGATTTTTTTACAAATTTTAATTTTTATGAACGAAATTTTAGCAAATTTAATTGAAACTATCTTCGATTTTTTTGGATTTTTTTACAAATTTTTATTTTTATGAACGAAATTTTAACAAATTTAATTGAAAATATCTTCGATTATTTTGGATTTTTTTACAAATTTAATTCTTATGACGAAATTTTAGGAAATATAATTGAAACTATCTTCGATTTTTTTGGATTTTTATACAAATTTTAATTTTTATGAACGAAATTTTGGCAAATTTAATTGAAACTATCTTCGATTTTTTTTGGATTTTTTTACAAATTTTAATTTTTATGAACGAAATTTTAGCAAATTTAATTGAAACTATCTTCGATTTTTTTATTTTCTTTAAATTTTTAAGTATTATGAACTAAATTTTAGCAAATTTATATTTAAGCTGTCTTCGATTTTTTGGATTTTCTTACAAATTTTAATTTTTTTGAACGAAATTTTAGCAAATTTAATTAAAACTATCTTCGCTTTTTTTTATTTTCTTTAAATTTTTAAGTATTATGAACTAAATTTTAGCAAATTTATATTTAAGCTGTCTTCGATTTTTTTGGATTTTCTTACAAATTTTAATTTTTTTGAACGAAATTTTAGCAAATTTAATTGAAACTATCTTCGATTTTTTTGGATTTTTTTACAAATTTTAATTTTTATGAACGAAATTTTAGCAAATTTAATTGAAACTATCTTCGATTTTTTTTATTTTTTTTACAAATTTTAATTTTTATGAACTAAAATTTAGGAAATTTAATTCAAACTATCTTCAATTTTTTGGATTTTTTTCCAAATTTTAATTTTTATGAACGAAATTTTAGCAAATTTAATTGAAACTGTCTTCGATTGTTTTGGTTTTTTTTACAAATTTTTATTTTTATGAACGAAATTTTAGCAAATTTAATTGAAACTATCTTCGATTTTTTTGGATTTTCTTACAAATATTATTTTTATGAACGAAATTTTAGCAAATTTAATTGTAACTATCTTCGATTTTTTTGGATTTTCTTGCAAATTTTAATTTTTTTGAACGAAATTTTAGCAAATTTAATTGAAACTATCTTCGATTTTTTGGATTTTTTTACAAATTTTAATATTTATGGACGACATTTTAGCAAATTTAAATGAAACAATCTTTGATGTTTTTGGATTTTTTTACAAATTTTAATTATTATGAACGAAATTTAGCAAATTTAATTGGGACTATCGCGGTTTTTTTTTTTATTTTCTTTAAATTTTAAGTTTAATGAACTAAATTTTAGCAAATTTAATTTAAGCTATCTTCGATTTTTTTGGATTTTTTTACAAATATTAATTTTTATGAACGAAATTTTAGCAAATTTAATTGAAACTATCTTCGATTTTTTTTGATTTTTTTACAAATTTTTTTTTTATGAACGAAATTTAAGCAAATTTAATTGAAACTATCTTCGATTTTTTTGGATTTTTTTACAAATTTTCATTTTTATGAACGAAATTTTAAATTTAATTGAAACTATCTTCGATTTTTTTGGATTTTTTTACAAATTTTTATTTTTATGAACGAAATTTTAACAAATTTAATTGAAAATATCTTCGATTATTTTGGATTTTTTTACAAATTTTAATTCTTATGAACGAAATTTTAGGAAATATAATTGAAACTATCTTCGATTTTTTTGGATTTTTATACAAATTTTAATTTTTATGAACGAAATTTTGGCAAATTTAATTGAAACTATCTTCGATTTTTTTGGATTTTTTTACAAATTTTAATTTTTATGAACGAAATTTTAGCAAATTTAATTGAAACTATCTTCGATTTTTTTTATTTTCTTTAAATTTTTAAGTATTATGAACTAAATTTTAGCAAATTTATATTTAAGCTGTCTTCGATTTTTTTGGATTTTCTTACAAATTTTAATTTTTTTGAACGAAATTTTAGCAAATTTAATTAAAACTATCTTCGCTTTTTTTTATTTTCTTTAAATTTTTAAGTATTATGAACTAAATTTTAGCAAATTTATATTTAAGCTGTCTTCGATTTTTTTGGATTTTCTTACAAATTTTAATTTTTTTGAACGAAATTTTAGCAAATTTAATTGAAACTATCTTCGATTTTTTTGGATTTTTTTACAAATTTTAATTTTTATGAACGAAATTTAGCAAATTTAATTGAAACTATCTTCGATTTTTTTTATTTTTTTTACAAATTTTAATTTTTATGAACTAAAATTTAGGAAATTTAATTCAAACTATCTTCAATTTTTTGGATTTTTTTTCCAAATTTTAATTTTTATGAACGAAATTTTAGCAAATTTAATTGAAACTGTCTTCGATTGTTTTGGTTTTTTTACAAATTTTTATTTTTATGAACGAAATTTTAGCAAATTTAATTGAAACTATCTTCGATTTTTTTGGATTTTCTTACAAATATTAATTTTTATGAACGAAATTTTAGCAAATTTAATTGTAACTATCTTCGATTTTTTTGGATTTTCTTGCAAATTTTAATTTTTTTGAACGAAATTTTAGCAAATTTAATTGAAACTATCTTCGATTTTTTTGGATTTTTTTACAAATTTTAATATTTATGGACGACATTTTAGCAAATTTAAATGAAACAATCTTTGATGTTTTTGGATTTTTTTACAAATTTTAATTATTATGAACGAAATTTTAGCAAATTTAATTGGGACTATCGCGGTTTTTTTTTTATTTTCTTTAAATTTTTAAGTTTAATGAACTAAATTTTAGCAAATTTAATTTAAGCTATCTTCGATTTTTTTGGATTTTTTTACAAATATTAATTTTTATGAACGAAATTTTAGCAAATTTAATTGAAACTATCTTCGATTTTTTTTGATTTTTTTACAAATTTTTTTTTTATGAACGAAATTTAAGCAAATTTAATTGAAACTATCTTCGATTTTTTTGGATTTTTTTACAAATTTTCATTTTTATGAACGAAATTTTAGCAAATTTAATTGAAACTATCTTCGATTTTTTGGATTATTTTACAAATTTTTATTTTTATGAACTAAATTTTAGCAAATTTAATTCAAACTATCAATTTTTTGGATTTCTTTTACAAATTTTAAGTTTTATGAACTAAATTTTAGCAAATTTAAGTCAAGCTATCTTCGATTTTTTGGATTTTCTTACAAATTTTGATTTTTATGAACGAAATTTTAGCAAATTTAATTAAATCTGTCTTCGATTTTTTTGATTTTCTTTAAATTTTTAAGTATTATGAACTAAATTTTAGCAAATTTAAATTAAGCTATCTTCGATTTTTTTGGATTTTTTTACAAATTTTAATTTTTATGAACGAAATTTTAGCAAATTTAATTGAAACTATCTTCGATTTTTTTTTATTTTTTTTACAAATTTTAATTTTTATGAACTAAATTTTAGCAAATTTAATTCAAACTATCTTCAATTTTTTGGATTTTTTTTACAATTTTTAATTTTTATGAACGAAATTTTAGCAAATTTAATTCACGCTATCTTCGATTTTTTGGATTTTGTTACAAATTTTGATTTTTATGAACGAAATTTTAGCAAATTTAATTAAAACTATCTTCGATTTTTTTGGATTTTTTTACAAATTTTAATTTTTATGAACGAAATTTTAGCAAATTTAATTGAAACTATCTTCGATTTTTTTTTATTTTTTTTACAAATTTTAATTTTTATGAACTAAAATTTAGGAAATTTAATTCAAACTATCTTCAATTTTTTGGATTTCTTTTCCAAATTTTAATTTTTATGAACGAAATTTTAGCAAATTTAATTGAAACTATCTTCGATTGTTTTGGATTTTTTTACAAATTTTAATTTTTATGAACGACATTTTAGCAAATTTAATTGAAACTCTCTTCGATTTTTTTTTATTTTTTTTACAAATTTTAATTTTTATGAACTAAAATTTAGGAAATTTAATTGAAACTGTCTTCGATTTTTTTTTATTTTCTTTAAATTTTTAAGTTTAATGAACTAAATTGTAGCAAATTTAATTTAAGCTATCTTCGATTTTTTTGGATTTTTTTACAAATTTTAATTTTTATGAACGAAATTTTAGCAAATTTAATTGAAACTATCTTCGATTTTTTTTTATTTTTTTTACAAATTTTAATTTTTATGAACTAAAATTTAGGAAATTTAATTCAAACTATCTTCAATTTTTTGGATTTTTTTTACAAATTTTAACTTTTATGAACGAAATTTTAGCAAATTTAATTGAAACTATCTTCGATTGTTTTGGATTTTTTTACAAATTTTTATTTTTATGAACGAAATTTTAGCAAATTTAATTGAAACTATCTTCGATTTTTTTGGATTTTCTTAAAATTTTTATTTTTATGAACTAAATTTTAGAAAATTTAATTGAAACTATCTTCGATTTTTTTGGATTTTCTTACAAATTTTAATTTCTTTGAACGAAATTTTAGCAAATTTAATTGAAACTATCGTGGTTTTTTTTTTATTTTCTTTAAATTTTTAAGTTTAATGAACTAAATTTTAGCAAATTTAATTTAAGCTATCTTCGATTTTTTTGGATTTTTTTACAAATTTTAATTTTTATGAACGAAATTTTAGCAAATTTAATTGAAACTATCTTCGATTTTTTTGGATTTTTTTACAAATTTTAATTTTTATGAATTAAATTTTAGCAAATTTAATTCAAACTATCTTCGATTTTTTTGGATTTTCTTACAAATATTAATTTTTATGAACGAAATTTTAGCAAATTTAATTGAAACTATCTTCGATTTTTTTGGATTTTCTTACAAATTTTAATTTTTTTGAACGAAATTTTAGCAAATTTAATTGAAACTATCGTGTTTTTTTTATTTTCTTTAAATTTTTAAGTTTAATGAACTAAATTTTAGCAAATTTAATTTAAGCTATCTTCGATTTTTTTGGATTTTTTTACAAATTTTAATTTTTATGAACGAAATTTTAGCAAATTTAATTGAAACTATCTTCGATTTTTTTGGATTTTTTTTACAAATTTTAATTTTTACGAACTAAATTTTAGCAAATTTAATTCAAACTATCTTCAGTTTTTTGGATTTTTTTTACAAATTTTAAGTTTTATGAACTAAATTTTAGCAAATTTAATTCAAGCTATCTTCGATTTTATGGATTTTCTTACAAATTTTGATTTTTATGAACGAAATTTTAGCAAATTTAATTAAATCTATCTTCGATTTTTTTTTATTTTCTTTAATTTTTTAAGTATTATGAACGAAATTTTAGCAAATTTAATTGAGACTATCTTCGATTTTTTTGGATTTTTTACAAATTTTCATTTTTATGAACGAAATTTTAGCAAATTTAATTGAAACTATCTTCGATTGTTTTGGATTTTCTTACAAATTTTGATTTTTATGAACGAAATTTTAGCAAATTTAATTAAAACTATCTTCGCTTTTTTTTATTTTCTTTAAATTTTTAAGTATTAAGAACTAAATTTTAGCAAATTTATATTTAAGCTGTCTTCGATTTTTTTGGATTTTCTTACAAATTTTAATTTTTTTGAACGAAATTTTAGCAAATTTAATTGAAACTATCTTCGATTTTTTTGGATTTTTTTACAAATTTTAATTTTTATGAACGAAATTTTAGCAAATTTAATTGAAACTATCTTCGATTTTTTTTATTTTTTTTACAAATTTTAATTTTTATGAACTAAAATTTAGGAAATTTAATTCAAACTATCTTCAATTTTTTGGATTTTTTTTCCAAATTTTAATTTTTATGAACGAAATTTTAGCAAATTTAATTGAAACTATCTTCGATTGTTTTGGATTTTTTTAAAAATTTTTATTTTTATGAACGAAATTTTAGCAAATTTAATTGAAACTATCTTCGATTTTTTTTGGATTTTCTTACAAATATTAATTTTTATGAACGAAATTTAACAAATTTAATTGTAACTATCTTCGATTTTTTTGGATTTTCTTGCAAATTTTAATTTTTTTGAACGAAATTTTAGCAAATTTAATTGAAACTATCTTCGATTTTTTTGGATTTTTTTACAAATTTTAATATTTATGGACGACATTTTAGCAAATTTAAATGAAAACAATCTTTGATGTTTTTGGATTTTTTTACAAATTTTAATTATTATGAACGAAATTTTAGCAAATTTAATTGAGACTATCGCGGTTTTTTTTTATTTTCTTTAAATTTTTAAGTTTAATGAACTAAATTTTAGCAAATTTAATTTAAGCTATCTTCGATTTTTTTGGATTTTTTCACAAATATTAATTTTTATGAACGAAATTTTAGCAAATTTAATTGAAACTATCTTCGATTTTTTGGATTATTTTACAAATTTTAATTTTTATGAACGACATTTTAGCAAATTTTATTAAAGCTATCTTCAATTTTTTTGGATTTTCTTACAAATTTTAATTTTTATGAACGAAATTTTAGCAAATTTAATTGAAACAATCTTCGATTTTTTTGGATTTTTTTACAAATTTTAATATTTATGGACGACATTTTAGCAAATTTAAATGAAACAATCTTTGATGTTTTTGGATTTTTTTACAAATTTTAATTTTTATGAACGAAATTTTAGCAAATTTAATTGAGACTATCTTCGATTTTTTTGGATTTTTTTAAAAACATTCATTTTTATGAACGAAATTTTAGCAAATTTAATTGAAACTATCTTCGATTGTTTTGGATTTTCTTACAAATTTTGATTTTTATGAACGAAATTTTAGCAAATTTAATTAAAACTATCTTCGCTTTTTTTTATTTTCTTTAAATTTTTAAGTATTAAGAACTAAATTTTAGCAAATTTATATTTAAGCTGTCTTCGATTTTTTTGGATTTTCTTACAAATTTTAATTTTTTTGAACGAAATTTTAGCAAATTTAATTGAAACTATCTTCGATTTTTTTGGATTTTTTTACAAATTTTAATTTTTATGAACGAAATTTTAGCAAATTTAATTGAAACTATCTTCGATTTTTTTTATTTTTTTTACAAATTTTAATTTTTATGAACTAAAATTTAGGAAATTTAATTCAAACTATCTTCAATTTTTTGGATTTTTTTTCCAAATTTTAATTTTTATGAACGAAATTTTAGCAAATTTAATTGAAACTGTCTTCGATTGTTTTGGTTTTTTTTTACAAATTTTTATTTTTATGAACGAAATTTTAGCAAATTTAATTGAAACTATCTTCGATTTTTTTGGATTTTCTTACAAATATTAATTTTTATGAACGAAATTTTAGCAAATTTAATTGTAACTATCTTCGATTTTTTTGGATTTTCTTGCAAATTTTAATTTTTTTGAACGAAATTTTAGCAAATTTAATTGAAACTATCTTCGATTTTTTTGGATTTTTTTACAAATTTTAATATTTATGGACGACATTTTAGCAAATTTAAATGAAACAATCTTTGATGTTTTTGGATTTTTTTACAAATTTTAATTATTATGAACGAAATTTTAGCAAATTTAATTGGGACTATCGCGGTTTTTTTTTTATTTTCTTTAAATTTTTAAGTTTAATGAACTAAATTTTAGCAAATTTAATTTAAGCTATCTTCGATTTTTTTGGATTTTTTTACAAATATTAATTTTTATGAACGAAATTTTAGCAAATTTAATTGAAACTATCTTCGATTTTTTTTGATTTTTTTACAAATTTTTTTTTTATGAACGAAATTTAAGCAAATTTAATTGAAACTATCTTCGATTTTTTTGGATTTTTTTTACAAATTTTCATTTTTATGAACGAAATTTTAGCAAATTTAATTGAAAATATCTTCGATTATTTTGGATTTTTTTACAAATTTTAATTCTTATGAACGAAATTTTAGGAAATATAATTGAAACTATCTTCGATTTTTTTGGATTTTTATACAAATTTTAATTTTTATGAACGAAATTTTGGCAAATTTAATTGAAACTATCTTCGATTTTTTTGGATTTTTTTACAAATTTTAATTTTTATGAACGAAATTTTAGCAAATTTAATTGAAACTATCTTCGATTTTTTTTATTTTCTTTAAATTTTTAAGTATTATGAACTAAATTTTAGCAAATTTATATTTAAGCTGTCTTCGATTTTTTTGGATTTTCTTACAAATTTTAATTTTTTTGAACGAAATTTTAGCAAATTTAATTAAAACTATCTTCGCTTTTTTTTATTTTCTTTAAATTTTTAAGTATTATGAACTAAATTTTAGCAAATTTATATTTAAGCTGTCTTCGATTTTTTTGGATTTTCTTACAAATTTTAATTTTTTTGAACGAAATTTTAGCAAATTTAATTGAAACTATCTTCGATTTTTTTGGATTTTTTTACAAATTTTAATTTTTATGAACGAAATTTTAGCAAATTTAATTGAAACTATCTTCGATTTTTTTTATTTTTTTTACAAATTTTAATTTTTATGAACTAAAATTTAGGAAATTTAATTCAAACTATCTTCAATTTTTTGGATTTTTTTTCCAAATTTTAATTTTTATGAACGAAATTTTAGCAAATTTAATTGAAACTGTCTTCGATTGTTTTGGTTTTTTTTACAAATTTTTATTTTTATGAACGAAATTTTAGCAAATTTAATTGAAACTATCTTCGATTTTTTTGGATTTTCTTACAAATATTAATTTTTATGAACGAAATTTTAGCAAATTTAATTGTAACTATCTTCGATTTTTTTGGATTTTCTTGCAAATTTTAATTTTTTTGAACGAAATTTTAGCAAATTTAATTGAAACTATCTTCGATTTTTTTGGATTTTTTTACAAATTTTAATATTTATGGACGACATTTTAGCAAATTTAAATGAAACAATCTTTGATGTTTTTGGATTTTTTTACAAATTTTAATTATTATGAACGAAATTTTAGCAAATTTAATTGGGACTATCGCGGTTTTTTTTTTATTTTCTTTAAATTTTTAAGTTTAATGAACTAAATTTTAGCAAATTTAATTTAAGCTATCTTCGATTTTTTTGGATTTTTTTACAAATATTAATTTTTATGAACGAAATTTTAGCAAATTTAATTGAAACTATCTTCGATTTTTTTTGATTTTTTTACAAATTTTTTTTTTATGAACGAAATTTAAGCAAATTTAATTGAAACTATCTTCGATTTTTTTGGATTTTTTTACAAATTTTCATTTTTATGAACGAAATTTTAGCAAATTTAATTGAAACTATCTTCGATTTTTTGGATTATTTTACAAATTTTATTTTTATGAACTAAATTTTAGCAAATTTAATTCAAACTATCAATTTTTTGGATTTCTTTTACAAATTTTAAAGTTTTATGAACTAAATTTTAGCAAATTTAAGTCAAGCTATCTTCGATTTTTTGGATTTTCTTACAAATTTTGAGTTTTTATGAGACGAAATTTTAGCAAATTTAATTAAATCTGTCTTCGATTTTTTTGATTTTCTTTAAATTTTTAAGTATTATGAACTAAATTTTAGCAAATTAAATTAAGCTATCTTCGATTTTTTTGGATTTTTTTACAAATTTTAATTTTTATGAACGAAATTTTAGCAAAATTAATTGAACTATCTTCGATTTTTTTTTATTTTTTTTACAAATTTTAATTTTTTATGAACTAAATTTTTAGCAAATTTAATTCAAACTATCTTCAATTTTTTGGATTTTTTTTACAATTTTTAATTTTTATGAACGAAATTTTAGGCAAAGTTTATTCACGCTATCTTCGATTTTTTGGATTTTGTTACAAATTTTGATTTTTATGAACGAAATTTTAGCAAATTTAATTAAAACTATCTTCGATTTTTTTGGATTTTTTTACAAATTTTAATTTTTATGAACGAAATTTTAGCAAATTTAATTGAAACTCTCTTCGATTTTTTTTTATTTTTTTTACAAATTTTAATTTTATGAACTAAAATTTAGGAAATTTAATTGAAACTGTCTTCGATTTTTTTTTATTTTCTTTAAATTTTTAAGTTTAATGAACTAAATTGTAGCAAATTTAATTTAAGCTATCTTCGATTTTTTTGGATTTTTTTACAAATTTTAATTTTTATGAACGAAATTTTAGCAAATTTAATTGAAACTAGTCTTCGATTTTTTTTTTATTTTTTTTACAAATTTTAATTTTTATGAACTAAAATTTAGGAAATTTAATTCAAACTATCTTCAATTTTTTGGATTTTTTTTACAAATTTTAACTTTTATGAACGAAATTTTAGCAAATTTAATTGAAACTATCTTCGATTGTTTTGGATTTTTTTTACAAATTTTTATTTTTATGAACGAAATTTTAGCAAATTTAATTGAAACTATCTTCGATTTTTTTGGATTTTCTTAAAATTTTTATTTTTATGAACTAAATTTTAGAAAATTTATTGAAACTATCTTCGATTTTTTTGGATTTTCTTACAAATTTTAATTTCTTTGAACGAAATTTTAGCAAATTTAATTGAAACTATCGTGGTTTTTTTTTATTTTCTTTAAATTTTTAAGTTTAATGAACTAAATTTTAGCAAATTTAATTTAAGCTATCTTCGATTTTTTGGATTTTTTTACAAATTTTAATTTTTATGAACGAAATTTTAGCAAATTTAATTGAAACTATCTTCGATTTTTTTGGATTTTTTTACAAAATTTTAATTTTTATGAATTAAATTTTAGCAAATTTAATTCAAACTATCTTCGATTTTTTTGGATTTTCTTACAAATATTAATTTTTATGAACGAAATTTTAGCAAATTTAATTGAAACTATCTTCGATTTTTTTGGGATTTTCTTACAAATTTTAATTTTTTTGAACGAAATTTTAGCAAATTTAATTGAAACTATCGTGTTTTTTTTATTTTCTTTAAATTTTTAAGTTTAATGAACTAAATTTTAGCAAATTTAATTTAAGCTATCTTCGATTTTTTTGGATTTTTTTTACAAATTTTAATTTTTATGAACGAAATGTTTAGCAAATTTAATTGAAAACTATCTTCGATTTTTTTTGGATTTTTTTTTACAAATTTTAATTTTTACGAACTAAATTTTAAGCAAATTTAATTCAAACTATCTTCAGTTTTTTGGATTTTTTTTACAAATTTTAAGTTTTATGAACTAAATTTTAGCAAATTTAATTCAAGCTATCTTCGATTTTATGGATTTTCTTACAAATTTTGATTTTTATGAACGAAATTTTAGCAAATTTAATTAAATCTATCTTCGATTTTTTTTTATTTTCTTTAATTTTTTAAGTATTATGAACGAAATTTTAGCAAATTTAATTGAGACTATCTTCGATTTTTTGGGATTTTTTACAAATTTTCATTTTTATGAACGAAATTTTAGCAAATTTAATTGAAACTATCTTCGATTGTTTTGGATTTTCTTACAAATTTTGATTTTTATGAACGAAATTTTAGCAAATTTAATTAAAACTATCTTCCGCTTTTTTTTATTTTCTTTAAATTTTTAAGTATTAAGAACTAAATTTTAGCAAATTTATATTTAAGCTGTCTTCGATTTTTTTGGATTTTCTTACAAATTTTAATTTTTTTGAACGAAATTTTAGCAAATTTAATTGAAACTATCTTCGATTTTTTTTGGATTTTTTTACAAATTTTAATTTTTATGAACGAAATTTTAGCAAATTTAATTGAAACTATCTTCGATTTTTTTTATTTTTTTTACAAATTTTAATTTTTATGAACTAAAATTTAGGAAATTTAATTCAAACTATCTTCAATTTTTTGGATTTTTTTTCCAAATTTTAATTTTATGAACGAAATTTTAGCAAATTTAATTGAAACTATCTTCGATTGTTTTGGATTTTTTTAAAAATTTTTATTTTTATGAACGAAATTTTAGCAAATTTAATTGAAACTATCTTCGATTTTTTTGGATTTTCTTACAAATATTAATTTTTATGAACGAAATTTAACAAATTTAATTGTAACTATCTTCGATTTTTTTGGATTTTCTTGCAAATTTTAATTTTTTTGAACGAAATTTTAGCAAATTTAATTGAAACTATCTTCGATTTTTTTGGATTTTTTACAAATTTTAATATTTATGGACGACATTTTAGCAAATTTAAATGAAACAATCTTTGATGTTTTGGATTTTTTTACAAATTTTAATTATTATGAACGAAATTTTAGCAAATTTAATTGAGACTATCGCGGTTTTTTTTTATTTTCTTTAAATTTTTAAGTTTAATGAACTAAATTTTAGCAAATTTATTTTAAGCTATCTTCGATTTTTTTGGATTTTTTTACAAATATTAATTTTTATGAACGAAATTTTAGCAAATTTAATTGAAACTATCTTCGATTTTTTGGATTATTTTACAAATTTTAATTTTTATGAACGACATTTTAGCAAATTTTATTAAAGCTATCTTCAATTTTTTTGGATTTTCTTACAAATTTTAATTTTATGAACGAAATTTTAGCAAATTTAATTGAAACAATCTTCGATTTTTTTGGATTTTTTTACAAATTTTAATATTTATGGACGACATTTTAGCAAATTTAAATGAAACAATCTTTGATGTTTTTGGATTTTTTTACAAATTTTAATTTTTATGAACGAAATTTTAGCAAATTTAATTGAGACTATCTTCGATTTTTTTGGATTTTTTTAAAAACATTCATTTTTATGAACGAAATTTTAGCAAATTTAATTGAAACTATCTTCGATTGTTTTGGATTTTCTTACAAATTTTGATTTTTATGAACGAAATTTAGCAAATTTAATTAAAACTATCTTCGCTTTTTTTTTATTTTCTTTAAATTTTTAAGTATTAAGAACTAAATTTTAGCAAAATTTATATTTAAGCTGTCTTCGATTTTTTTGGATTTTCTTACAAATTTTAATTTTTTTGAACGAAATTTTAGCAAATTTAATTGAAACTATCTTCGATTTTTTTGGATTTTTTTACAATTTTAATTTTTATGAACGAAATTTTAGCAAATTTAATTGAAACTATCTTCGATTTTTTTTTATTTTTTTTACAAATTTTAATTTTTATGAACTAAAATTTAGGAAATTTAATTCAAACTATCTTCAATTTTTTGGATTTTTTTTCCAAATTTTAATTTTTATGAACGAAATTTTAGCAAATTTAATTGAAACTATCTTCGATTGTTTTGGATTTTTTTAAAAATTTTTATTTTTATGAACGAAATATTTAGCAAATTTAATTGAAACTATCTTCGATTTTTTTTGGATTTTCTTACAAATATTAATTTTTATGAACGAAATTTAACAAATTTAATTGTAACTATCTTCGATTTTTTGGATTTTCTTGCAAATTTTAATTTTTTTGAACGAAATTTTAGCAAATTTAATTGAAACTATCTTCGATTTTTTTGGATTTTTTTACAAATTTTAATATTTATGGACGACATTTTAGCAAATTTAAATGAAACAATCTTTGATGTTTTTGGATTTTTTTACAAATTTTAATTATTATGAACGAAATTTTAGCAAATTTAATTGAGACTATCGCGGTTTTTTTTTATTTTCTTTAAATTTTTAAGTTTAATGAACTAAATTTTAGCAAATTTAATTTAAGCTATCTTCGATTTTTTTGGATTTTTTTACAAATATTAATTTTTATGAACGAAATTTTAGCAAATTTAATTGAAACTATCTTCGATTTTTTGGATTATTTTACAAAATTTTAATTTTTATGAACGACATTTTAGCAAATTTTATTAAAGCTATCTTCGATTTTTTTGGATTTTCTTACAAATTTTAATTTTTATGAACGAAATTTTAGCAAATTTAATTGAAACAATCTTCGATTTTTTTGGATTTTTTTACAAATTTTAATATTTATGGACGACATTTTAGCAAATTTAAATGAAACAATCTTTGATGTTTTTGGATTTTTTTACAAATTTTAATTTTTATGAACGAAATTTTAGCAAATTTAATTGAGACTATCTTCGATTTTTTTGGATTTTTTTAAAAACATTCATTTTTATGAACGAAATTTTAGCAAATTTAATTGAAACTATCTTCGATTTTTTTGGATTTTCTTACAAATTTTAATTTTTATGAAAGAAATTTTAGCAAATTTAATTGAAACTATCTTCGTTTTTTATGGATTTTCTTAAAATTTTTATTTTTATGAACTAAATTTTAGAAAATTTAATTGAAACTATCTTCGATTTTTTTGGATTTTCTTACAAATTTTAATTTTTTTGAACGAAATTTTAGCAAATTTAATTGAAACTATCGTGTTTTTTTTTTATTTTCTTTAAATTTTTAAGTTTAAGGAACTTAATTTTAGCAAATTTAATTTAAGCTATCTTTTGATTTTTTTGGATTTTTTTACGAATTTTAATTTTTATGAACGAAATTTTAGCAAATTTAATTGAGACTATCTTCGATTTTTTTGGATTTTTTTACAAATTTTCATTTTTATGAACGAAATTTTAGCAAATTTAATTGAAACTATCTTCGATTGTTTTGGATTTTTTTACAAATTTTTATTTTTATGAACGAAATTTTAGCAAAATTTAATTTAAGCTATCTTCGATTTTTTTATTTTTTTACAAATTTTAATTTTTTTGAACGAATTTTTAGCAAATTTAATTGAAACTATCTCCGATTTTTTTGGATTTCTTAAAATTTTTAAGTTTTATGAACTAAATATTAGCAAATTTAATTTAAGCTATCTTCGATTTTTTTGGATTTTCTTACAAATTTTAATTTTTATGAACGAAATTTTAGCAAATTTAATTGAAACTATATTCGATTTTTTGGATTTTTTAAAATTTGAGTTTTTTGAACGAAATTTTAGCAAATTTAATTCAAACTATCTTCGATTTTTTTTTATTTTTTTACAAATTTTAATTTTTATGAACGAAATTTTAGCAAATTTAAATGAAACTATCTTTGATTTTTTTGGATTTTTTTAAAAATTTTCATTTTTATGAACGAAATTTTAGCAAATTTAATTGAAACTATCTTCGTTTTTTTTGGATTTTCTTACAAATTTTAATTTTTAAGAACGAAATTTTAGCAAATTTTATTGAAAACTATCTTCGTTTTTTTTTATTTTCTTTAATTTTTTAAGTATTATGAACTAAATTCTAGCAAATTTAATTTAAGCTATCTTCGATTTTTTTGGATTTTCTTACAAATTCTAATTTTTATGAACGAAATTTTAGCAAATTTAGTTGAAACTATCTTGGATTTTTTTGGATTTTTTTCCAAATTTTAATTTTTATGAACGAAATTTTAGCAAATTTAATTGAAACTATCTTCGATTGTTTTGGATTTTTTTACAAATTTTAATTTTTTATGAACGACATTTTAGCAAATTTAATTGAAACTCTCTTCGATTTTTTTTTCATTTTTTTTACAAATTTTAATTTTTATGAACTAAAATTTAGGAAATTTAATTGAAACTGTCTTCGATTTTTTTTTTATTTTCTTTAAATTTTTAAGTTTAATGAACTAAATTGTAGCAAATTTAATTTAAGCTATCTTCGATTTTTTTGGATTTTTTTACAAATTTTAATTTTTATGAACGAAATTTTAGCAAATTTAATTGAAAACTATCTTCGATTTTTTTTTATTTTTTTTACAAATTTTAATTTTTATGAACTAAAATTTAGGAAATTTAATTCAAACTATCTTCAATTTTTTGGATTTTTTTACAAATTTTAACTTTTATGAACGAAATTTTAGCAAATTTAATTGAAACTATCTTCGATTGTTTTGGATTTTTTTACAAATTTTTATTTTTATGAACGAAATTTTAGCAAATTTAATTGAAACTATCTTCGATTTTTTGGATTTTCTTAAAATTTTTTATTTTTATGAACTAAATTTTAGAAAATTTAATTGAAACTATCTTCGATTTTTTTGGATTTTTCTTACAAATTTTAATTTCTTTGAACGAAAATTTTAGCAAATTTAATTGAAACTATCGTGGTTTTTTTTTTATTTTCTTTAAATTCTTTAAGTTTAATGAACTAAATTTTAGCAAATTTAATTTAAGCTATCTTCGATTTTTTTGGATTTTTTTACAAATTTTAATTTTTATGAACGAAATTTTAGCAAATTTAATTGAAACTATCTTCGATTTTTTTGGATTTTTTACAAATTTTAATTTTTAT
>CAWVQI010000475.1:0-31661 GCA_963932335.1 Andrena marginata | reverse complement strand
AATTTTTAAAAAAATCCAAAAAAATCGAAAATAGTTTCAATTAAATTTGCTAAAATTTCGTTCATAAAAATAAAAATTTGAAAAAAAATCCAAAAAAATCGAAGATAGTATCAATTGAATTTGCTAAAATTTCGTTCATAAAAATTAAAATTTGAAAAAAAATCCAAAAAAATCGAAGAGAGTTTAAATTAAATTTGCTAAAATTTCTTTCATAAAAATTAAAATTTGTAAAAAATCCAAAAAATCGAAGATAGTTTCAATTAAATTTGCTAAAATATCGATCATAAAAATTAAAATTTGTAAAAAATCCAAAAAAATCGAAGATAGTTTCGAATTAATTTGCTAAAATTTCGTTCATAAAAATTAAATTTGTAAAAAAATCCAAAAAAATCGAAGATAGTTTCAATTAAATTTGCTAAAATTTCGTTCATAAAATTAAAATTTGAAAAAAAATCCAAAAAAATCGAAGATAGTTTCAATTGAATTTGCTAAAATTTCGTTCATTAAAATTAAAATTTGTAAAAAAATCCAAAAAAATCGAAGACAGTTTCAATTAAATTTGCTAAAAATTCGTTCATAAAAATTAAAATTTGTAAAAAAATCCAAAAAATCGAAGAGAGTTTCAATTAAATTTGCTAAAATTTCGTTCATAAAAATTAAAATTTTTAAAAAAATCCACAAAAATCGAAGATAGTTTCAATTGAATTTGCTAAAATTTCGATCATAAAAATTAAAATTTGTAAAAAATCCACAAAAATCGAAGATAGTTTCGAATTAATTTGCTAAAATTTCGTTCATAAAAATTAAAATTTGTAAAAAAATCCAAAAAAATCGAAAATAGTTTCAATTAAATTTGCTAAAATTTCGTTCATAAAAATAAAAATTTGAAAAAAAATCCAAAAAAATCGAAGATAGTTTCAATTGAATTTGCTAAAATTTCGTTCATAAAAATTAAAATTTGTAAAAAAATCCAAAAAAATCGAAGACAGTTTCAATTAAATTTGCTAAAATTTCGTTCTTAAAAATTAAAATTTGTAAAAAAATCCAAAAAAATCGAAGAGAGTTTCAATTAAATTTGCTAAAATTTCGTTCATAAAAATTAAAATTTTTAAAAAAATCCACAAAAATCGAAGATAGTTTCAATTGAATTTGCTAAAATTTCGATCATAAAAATTAAAATTTGTAAAAAATCCAAAAAAATCGAAGATAGTTTCGAATTAATTTGCTAAAATTTCGTTCATAAAAATTAAAATTTGTAAAAAAATCCAAAAAAATCGAAAATAGTTTCAATTAAATTTGCTAAAATTTCGTTCATAAAAATAAAAATTTGAAAAAAAATCCAAAAAAATCGAAGATAGTATCAATTGAATTTGCTAAAATTTCGTTCATAAAAATTAAAATTTGAAAAAAAATCCAAAAAAATCGAAGAGAGTTTAAATTAAATTTGCTAAAATTTCGTTCATAAAAATTAAAATTTGTAAAAAATCCAAAAAAATCGAAGATAGTTTCAATTAAATTTGCTAAAATATCGATCATAAAAATTAAAATTTGTAAAAAATCCAAAAAAATCGAAGATAGTTTCGAATTAATTTGCTAAAATTTCGTTCATAAAAATTAAAATTTGTAAAAAAATCCAAAAAATCGAAGATAGTTTCAATTAAATTTGCTAAAATTTCGTTCATAAAAATTAATATTTGAAAAAAAATCCAAAAAAATCGAAGATAGTTTCAATTGAATTTGCTAAAATTTCGTTCATTAAAATTAAAATTTGTAAAAAAATCCAAAAAAATCGAAGACAGTTTCAATTAAATTTGCTAAAAATTCGTTCATAAAAATTAAAATTTGTAAAAAATCCAAAAAAATCGAAGATAGTTTCGAATTAATTTGCTAAAATTTCGTTCATAAAAATTAAAATTTGTAAAAAAATCCAAAAAAATCGAAGATAGTTTCAATTAAATTTGCTAAAATTTCGTTCATAAAAATTAAAATTTGAAAAAAAATCCAAAAAAATCGAAGATAGTTTCAATTGAATTTGCTAAAATTTCGTTCATTAAAATTAAAATTTGTAAAAAAATCCAAAAAAATCGAAGACAGTTTCAATTAAATTTGCTAAAAATTCGTTCATAAAAATTAAAATTTGTAAAAAAATCCAAAAAATCGAAGAGAGTTTCAATTAAATTTGCTAAAATTTCGTTCATAAAAATTAAAATTTTTAAAAAAATCCACAAAAATCGAAGATAGTTTCAATTGAATTTGCTAAAATTTCGATCATAAAAATTAAAATTTGTAAAAAATCCAAAAAAATCGAAGATAGTTTCGAATTAATTTGCTAAAATTTCGTTCATAAAAATTAAAATTTGTAAAAAAATCCAAAAAAATCGAAAATAGTTTCAATTAAATTTGCTAAAATTTCGTTCATAAAAATAAAAATTTGAAAAAAAATCCAAAAAAATCGAAGATAGTATCAATTGAATTTGCTAAAATTTCGTTCATAAAAATTAAAATTTGAAAAAAAATCCAAAAAAATCGAAGAGAGTTTAAATTAAATTTGCTAAAATTTCTTTCATAAAAATTAAAATTTGTAAAAAATCCAAAAAAATCGAAGATAGTTTCAATTAAATTTGCTAAAATATCGATCATAAAAATTAAAATTTGTAAAAAATCCAAAAAAATCGAAGATAGTTTCGAATTAATTTGCTAAAATTTCGTTCATAAAAATTAAAATTTGTAAAAAAATCCAAAAAAATCGAAGATAGTTTCAATTAAATTTGCTAAAATTTCGTTCATAAAAATTAAAATTTGAAAAAAAATCCAAAAAAATCGAAGATAGTTTCAATTGAATTTGCTAAAATTTCGTTCATTAAAATTAAAATTTGTAAAAAAATCCAAAAAAATCGAAGACAGTTTCAATTAAATTTGCTAAAAATTCGTTCATAAAAATTAAAATTTGTAAAAAAATCCAAAAAATCGAAGAGAGTTTCAATTAAATTTGCTAAAATTTCGTTCATATAAATTAAAATTTTTAAAAAAAACCACAAAAATCGAAGATAGTTTCAATTGAATTTGCTAAAATTTCGATCATAAAAATTAAAATTTGTAAAAAATCCACAAAAATCGAAGATAGTTTCGAATTAATTTGCTAAAATTTCGTTCATAAAAATTAAAATTTGTAAAAAAATCCAAAAAAATCGAAAATAGTTTCAATTAAATTTGCTAAAATTTCGTTCATAAAAATAAAAATTTGAAAAAAATCCAAAAAAATCGAAGATAGTTTCAATTGAATTTGCTAAAATTTCGTTCATAAAAATTAAAATTTGTAAAAAAATCCAAAAAAATCGAAGACAGTTTCAATTAAATTTGCTAAAATTTCGTTCTTAAAAATTAAAATTTGTAAAAAAATCCAAAAAAATCGAAGAGAGTTTCAATTAAATTTGCTAAAATTTCGTTCATAAAAATTAAAATTTTTAAAAAAATCCACAAAAATCGAAGATAGTTTCAATTGAATTTGCTAAAATTTCGATCATAAAAATTAAAATTTGTAAAAAATCCAAAAAATCGAAGATAGTTCCGATTAAATTTGCTAAAATTTCGTTCATAAAAATTAAAATTTGTAAAAAAATCCAAAAAAATCGAGGATAGTTTCAATTAAATTTACTAAAATTTCGTGCATAAAAATTAAAATTTGAAAAAAAATCCAAAAAATCGAAAATAGTTTCAATTGAATTTGCTAAAATTTCGTTCATAAAATTTATAATTTGTAAAAAAATCCAAAAAAATCGAAGATAGTTTCGATTAAATTTGCTAAAATATCGATCATAAAAATTAAAATTTGTAAAAAATCCAAAAAAATCGAAGATAGTTTCGAATTAATTTGCTAAAATTTCGTTCATAAAAATTAAAATTTGTAAAAAAATCCAAAAAAATCGAAGATAGTTTCAATTAAATTTGCTAAAATTTCGTTCATAAAAATTAAAATTTGAAAAAAAAATCGAAGAGAGTTTAAATTAAATTTGCTAAAATTTCTTTCATAAAAATTAAAATTTGTAAAAAATCCAAAAAAATCGAAGATAGTTTCAATTAAATTTGCTAAAATATCGATCATAAAAATTAAAATTTGTAAAAAATCCAAAAAAATCGAAGATAGTTTCGAATTAATTTGCTAAAATTTCGTTCATAAAAATTAAAATTTGTAAAAAAATCCAAAAAAATCGAAGATAGTTTCAATTAAATTTGCTAAAATTTCGTTCATAAAAATTAAAAATTGAAAAAAAATCCAAAAAAATCGAAGATAGTTTCAATTGAATTTGCTAAAATTTCGTTCATTAAAATTAAAATTTGTAAAAAAATCCAAAAAAATCGAAGACAGTTTCAATTAAATTTGCTAAAAATTCGTTCATAAAAATTAAAATTTGTAAAAAAATCCAAAAAATCGAAGAGAGTTTCAATTAAATTTGCTAAAATTTCGTTCATAAAAATTAAAATTTTTAAAAAAATCCACAAAAATCGAAGATAGTTTCAATTGAATTTGCTAAAATTTCGATCATAAAAATTAAAATTTGTAAAAAATCCACAAAAATCGAAGATAGTTTCGAATTAATTTGCTAAAATTTCGTTCATAAAAATTAAAATTTGTAAAAAAATCCAAAAAAATCGAAAATAGTTTCAATTAAATTTGCTAAAATTTCGTTCATAAAAATAAAAATTTGAAAAAAAATCCAAAAAAATCGAAGATAGTTTCAATTGAATTTGCTAAAATTTCGTTCATAAAAATTAAAATTTGTAAAAAAATCCAAAAAAATCGAAGACAGTTTCAATTAAATTTGCTAAAATTTCGTTCTTAAAAATTAAAATTTGTAAAAAAATCCAAAAAAATCGAAGAGAGTTTCAATTAAATTTGCTAAAATTTCGTTCATAAAAATTAAAATTTTTAAAAAAATCCACAAAAATCGAAGATAGTTTCAATTGAATTTGCTAAAATTTCGATCATAAAAATTAAAATTTGTAAAAAATCCAAAAAAATCGAAGATAGTTTCGAATTAATTTGCTAAAATTTCGTTCATAAAAATTAAAATTTGTAAAAAAATCCAAAAAAATCGAAAATAGTTTCAATTAAATTTGCTAAAATTTCGTTCATAAAAATAAAAATTTGAAAAAAAATCCAAAAAAATCGAAGATAGTATCAATTGAATTTGCTAAAATTTCGTTCATAAAAATTAAAATTTGAAAAAAAATCCAAAAAAATCGAAGAGAGTTTAAATTAAATTTGCTAAAATTTCGTTCATAAAAATTAAAATTTGTAAAAAATCCAAAAAAATCGAAGATAGTTTCAATTAAATTTGCTAAAATATCGATCATAAAAATTAAAATTTGTAAAAAATCCAAAAAAATCGAAGATAGTTTCGAATTAATTTGCTAAAATTTCGTTCATAAAAATTAAAATTTGTAAAAAAATCCAAAAAAATCGAAGATAGTTTCAATTAAATTTGCTAAAATTTCGTTCATAAAAATTAATATTTGAAAAAAAATCCAAAAAAATCGAAGATAGTTTCAATTGAATTTGCTAAAATTTCGTTCATTAAAATTAAAATTTGTAAAAAAATCCAAAAAAATCGAAGACAGTTTCAATTAAATTTGCTAAAAATTCGTTCATAAAAATTAAAATTTGTAAAAAATCCAAAAAAATCGAAGATAGTTTCGAATTAATTTGCTAAAATTTCGTTCATAAAAATTAAAATTTGTAAAAAAATCCAAAAAAATCGAAGATAGTTTCAATTAAATTTGCTAAAATTTCGTTCATAAAAATTAAAATTTGAAAAAAAATCCAAAAAAATCGAAGATAGTTTCAATTGAATTTGCTAAAATTTCGTTCATTAAAATTAAAATTTGTAAAAAAATCCAAAAAAATCGAAGACAGTTTCAATTAAATTTGCTAAAAATTCGTTCATAAAAATTAAAATTTGTAAAAAAATCCAAAAAATCGAAGAGAGTTTCAATTAAATTTGCTAAAATTTCGTTCATAAAAATTAAAATTTGTAAAAAAATCCAAAAAAATCGAAAATAGTTTCAATTAAATTTGCTAAAATTTCGTTCATAAAAATAAAAATTTGAAAAAAATCCAAAAAAATCGAAGATAGTTTCAATTGAATTTGCTAAAATTTCGTTCATAAAAATTAAAATTTGTAAAAAAATCCAAAAAAATCGAAGACAGTTTCAATTAAATTTGCTAAAATTTCGTTCTTAAAAATTAAAATTTGTAAAAAAATCCAAAAAAATCGAAGAGAGTTTCAATTAAATTTGCTAAAATTTCGTTCATAAAAATTAAAATTTTTAAAAAAATCCACAAAAATCGAAGATAGTTTCAATTGAATTTGCTAAAATTTCGATCATAAAAATTAAAATTTGTAAAAAATCCAAAAAATCGAAGATAGTTCCGATTAAATTTGCTAAAATTTCGTTCATAAAAATTAAAATTTGTAAAAAAATCCAAAAAAATCGAGGATAGTTTCAATTAAATTTACTAAAATTTCGTGCATAAAAATTAAAATTTGAAAAAAAATCCAAAAAATCGAAAATAGTTTCAATTGAATTTGCTAAAATTTCGTTCATAAAATTTATAATTTGTAAAAAAATCCAAAAAAATCGAAGATAGTTTCGATTAAATTTGCTAAAATATCGATCATAAAAATTAAAATTTGTAAAAAATCCAAAAAAATCGAAGATAGTTTCGAATTAATTTGCTAAAATTTCGTTCATAAAAATTAAAATTTGTAAAAAAATCCAAAAAAATCGAAGATAGTTTCAATTAAATTTGCTAAAATTTCGTTCATAAAAATTAAAATTTGAAAAAAAAATCGAAGAGAGTTTAAATTAAATTTGCTAAAATTTCTTTCATAAAAATTAAAATTTGTAAAAAATCCAAAAAAATCGAAGATAGTTTCAATTAAATTTGCTAAAATATCGATCATAAAAATTAAAATTTGTAAAAAATCCAAAAAAATCGAAGATAGTTTCGAATTAATTTGCTAAAATTTCGTTCATAAAAATTAAAATTTGTAAAAAAATCCAAAAAAATCGAAGATAGTTTCAATTAAATTTGCTAAAATTTCGTTCATAAAAATTAAAAATTGAAAAAAAATCCAAAAAAATCGAAGATAGTTTCAATTGAATTTGCTAAAATTTCGTTCATTAAAATTAAAATTTGTAAAAAAATCCAAAAAAATCGAAGACAGTTTCAATTAAATTTGCTAAAAATTCGTTCATAAAAATTAAAATTTGTAAAAAAATCCAAAAAATCGAAGAGAGTTTCAATTAAATTTGCTAAAATTTCGTTCATAAAAATTAAAATTTTTAAAAAAATCCACAAAAATCGAAGATAGTTTCAATTGAATTTGCTAAAATTTCGATCATAAAAATTAAAATTTGTAAAAAATCCACAAAAATCGAAGATAGTTTCGAATTAATTTGCTAAAATTTCGTTCATAAAAATTAAAATTTGTAAAAAAATCCAAAAAAATCGAAAATAGTTTCAATTAAATTTGCTAAAATTTCGTTCATAAAAATAAAAATTTGAAAAAAAATCCAAAAAAATCGAAGATAGTTTCAATTGAATTTGCTAAAATTTCGTTCATAAAAATTAAAATTTGTAAAAAAATCCAAAAAAATCGAAGACAGTTTCAATTAAATTTGCTAAAATTTCGTTCTTAAAAATTAAAATTTGTAAAAAAATCCAAAAAAATCGAAGAGAGTTTCAATTAAATTTGCTAAAATTTCGTTCATAAAAATTAAAATTTTTAAAAAAATCCACAAAAATCGAAGATAGTTTCAATTGAATTTGCTAAAATTTCGATCATAAAAATTAAAATTTGTAAAAAATCCAAAAAAATCGAAGATAGTTTCGAATTAATTTGCTAAAATTTCGTTCATAAAAATTAAAATTTGTAAAAAAATCCAAAAAAATCGAAAATAGTTTCAATTAAATTTGCTAAAATTTCGTTCATAAAAATAAAAATTTGAAAAAAAATCCAAAAAAATCGAAGATAGTATCAATTGAATTTGCTAAAATTTCGTTCATAAAAATTAAAATTTGAAAAAAAATCCAAAAAAATCGAAGAGAGTTTAAATTAAATTTGCTAAAATTTCGTTCATAAAAATTAAAATTTGTAAAAAATCCAAAAAAATCGAAGATAGTTTCAATTAAATTTGCTAAAATATCGATCATAAAAATTAAAATTTGTAAAAAATCCAAAAAAATCGAAGATAGTTTCGAATTAATTTGCTAAAATTTCGTTCATAAAAATTAAAATTTGTAAAAAAATCCAAAAAAATCGAAGATAGTTTCAATTAAATTTGCTAAAATTTCGTTCATAAAAATTAATATTTGAAAAAAAATCCAAAAAAATCGAAGATAGTTTCAATTGAATTTGCTAAAATTTCGTTCATTAAAATTAAAATTTGTAAAAAAATCCAAAAAAATCGAAGACAGTTTCAATTAAATTTGCTAAAAATTCGTTCATAAAAATTAAAATTTGTAAAAAATCCAAAAAAATCGAAGATAGTTTCGAATTAATTTGCTAAAATTTCGTTCATAAAAATTAAAATTTGTAAAAAAATCCAAAAAAATCGAAGATAGTTTCAATTAAATTTGCTAAAATTTCGTTCATAAAAATTAAAATTTGAAAAAAAATCCAAAAAAATCGAAGATAGTTTCAATTGAATTTGCTAAAATTTCGTTCATTAAAATTAAAATTTGTAAAAAAATCCAAAAAAATCGAAGACAGTTTCAATTAAATTTGCTAAAAATTCGTTCATAAAAATTAAAATTTGTAAAAAAATCCAAAAAATCGAAGAGAGTTTCAATTAAATTTGCTAAAATTTCGTTCATAAAAATTAAAATTTTTAAAAAAATCCACAAAAATCGAAGATAGTTTCAATTGAATTTGCTAAAATTTCGATCATAAAAATTAAAATTTGTAAAAAATCCAAAAAAATCGAAGATAGTTTCGAATTAATTTGCTAAAATTTCGTTCATAAAAATTAAAATTTGTAAAAAAATCCAAAAAAATCGAAAATAGTTTCAATTAAATTTGCTAAAATTTCGTTCATAAAAATAAAAATTTGAAAAAAAATCCAAAAAAATCGAAGATAGTATCAATTGAATTTGCTAAAATTTCGTTCATAAAAATTAAAATTTGAAAAAAAATCCAAAAAAATCGAAGAGAGTTTAAATTAAATTTGCTAAAATTTCTTTCATAAAAATTAAAATTTGTAAAAAATCCAAAAAAATCGAAGATAGTTTCAATTAAATTTGCTAAAATATCGATCATAAAAATTAAAATTTGTAAAAAATCCAAAAAAATCGAAGATAGTTTCGAATTAATTTGCTAAAATTTCGTTCATAAAAATTAAAATTTGTAAAAAAATCCAAAAAAATCGAAGATAGTTTCAATTAAATTTGCTAAAATTTCGTTCATAAAAATTAAAATTTGAAAAAAAATCCAAAAAAATCGAAGATAGTTTCGAATTAATTTGCTAAAATTTCGTTCATAAAAATTAAAATTTGTAAAAAAATCCAAAAAAATCGAAGATAGTTTCAATTAAATTTGCTAAAATTTCGTTCATAAAAATTAATATTTGAAAAAAAATCCAAAAAAATCGAAGATAGTTTCAATTGAATTTGCTAAAATTTCGTTCATTAAAATTAAAATTTGTAAAAAAATCCAAAAAAATCGGAGACAGTTTCAATTAAATTTGCTAAAAATTCGTTCATAAAAATTAAAATTTGTAAAAAATCCAAAAAAATCGAAGATAGTTTCGAATTAATTTGCTAAAATTTCGTTCATAAAAATTAAAATTTGTAAAAAAATCCAAAAAAATCGAAGATAGTTTCAATTAAATTTGCTAAAATTTCGTTCATAAAAATTAAAATTTGAAAAAAAATCCAAAAAAATCGAAGATAGTTTCAATTGAATTTGCTAAAATTTCGTTCATTAAAATTAAAATTTGTAAAAAAATCCAAAAAAATCGAAGACAGTTTCAATTAAATTTGCTAAAAATTCGTTCATAAAAATTAAAATTTGTAAAAAAATCCAAAAAATCGAAGAGAGTTTCAATTAAATTTGCTAAAATTTCGTTAATAAAAATTAAAATTTTTAAAAAAATCCACAAAAATCGAAGATAGTTTCAATTGAATTTGCTAAAATTTCGATCATAAAAATTAAAATTTGTAAAAAATCCAAAAAAATCGAAGATAGTTTCGAATTAATTTGCTAAAATTTCGTTCATAAAAATTAAAATTTGTAAAAAAATCCAAAAAAATCGAAAATAGTTTCAATTAAATTTGCTAAAATTTCGTTCATAAAAATAAAAATTTGAAAAAAAATCCAAAAAAATCGAAGATAGTATCAATTGAATTTGCTAAAATTTCGTTCATAAAAATTAAAATTTGAAAAAAAATCCAAAAAAATCGAAGAGAGTTTAAATTAAATTTGCTAAAATTTCTTTCATAAAAATTAAAATTTGTAAAAAATCCAAAAAAATCGAAGATAGTTTCAATTAAATTTGCTAAAATATCGATCATAAAAATTAAAATTTGTAAAAAATCCAAAAAAATCGAAGATAGTTTCGAATTAATTTGCTAAAATTTCGTTCATAAAAATTAAAATTTGTAAAAAAATCCAAAAAAATCGAAGATAGTTTCAATTAAATTTGCTAAAATTTCGTTCATAAAAATTAAAATTTGAAAAAAAATCCAAAAAAATCGAAGATAGTTTCAATTGAATTTGCTAAAATTTCGTTCATTAAAATTAAAATTTGTAAAAAAATCCAAAAAAATCGAAGACAGTTTCAATTAAATTTGCTAAAAATTCGTTCATAAAAATTAAAATTTGTAAAAAAATCCAAAAAATCGAAGAGAGTTTCAATTAAATTTGCTAAAATTTCGTTCATAAAAATTAAAATTTTTAAAAAAATCCACAAAAATCGAAGATAGTTTCAATTGAATTTGCTAAAATTTCGATCATAAAAATTAAAATTTGTAAAAAATCCACAAAAATCGAAGATAGTTTCGAATTAATTTGCTAAAATTTCGTTCATAAAAATTAAAATTTGTAAAAAAATCCAAAAAAATCGAAAATAGTTTCAATTAAATTTGCTAAAATTTCGTTCATAAAAATAAAAATTTGAAAAAAAATCCAAAAAAATCGAAGATAGTTTCAATTGAATTTGCTAAAATTTCGTTCATAAAAATTAAAATTTGTAAAAAAATCCAAAAAAATCGAAGACAGTTTCAATTAAATTTGCTAAAATTTCGTTCTTAAAAATTAAAATTTGTAAAAAAATCCAAAAAAATCGAAGAGAGTTTCAATTAAATTTGCTAAAATTTCGTTCATAAAAATTAAAATTTTTAAAAAAATCCACAAAAATCGAAGATAGTTTCAATTGAATTTGCTAAAATTTCGATCATAAAAATTAAAATTTGTAAAAAACCCAAAAAAATCGAAGATAGTTTCGAATTAATTTGCTAAAATTTCGTTCATAAAAATTAAAATTTGTAAAAAAATCCAAAAAAATCGAAAATAGTTTCAATTAAATTTGCTAAAATTTCGTTCATAAAAATAAAAATTTGAAAAAAAATCCAAAAAAATCGAAGATAGTATCAATTGAATTTGCTAAAATTTCGTTCATAAAAATTAAAATTTGAAAAAAAATCCAAAAAAATCGAAGAGAGTTTAAATTAAATTTGCTAAAATTTCGTTCATAAAAATTAAAATTTGTAAAAAATCCAAAAAAATCGAAGATAGTTTCAATTAAATTTGCTAAAATATCGATCATAAAAATTAAAATTTGTAAAAAATCCAAAAAAATCGAAGATAGTTTCGAATTAATTTGCTAAAATTTCGTTCATAAAAATTAAAATTTGTAAAAAAATCCAAAAAAATCGAAGATAGTTTCAATTAAATTTGCTAAAATTTCGTTCATAAAAATTAATATTTGAAAAAAAATCCAAAAAAATCGAAGATAGTTTCAATTGAATTTGCTAAAATTTCGTTCATTAAAATTAAAATTTGTAAAAAAATCCAAAAAAATCGAAGACAGTTTCAATTAAATTTGCTAAAAATTCGTTCATAAAAATTAAAATTTGTAAAAAATCCAAAAAAATCGAAGATAGTTTCGAATTAATTTGCTAAAATTTCGTTCATAAAAATTAAAATTTGTAAAAAAATCCAAAAAAATCGAAGATAGTTTCAATTAAATTTGCTAAAATTTCGTTCATAAAAATTAAAATTTGAAAAAAAATCCAAAAAAATCGAAGATAGTTTCAATTGAATTTGCTAAAATTTCGTTCATTAAAATTAAAATTTGTAAAAAAATCCAAAAAAATCGAAGACAGTTTCAATTAAATTTGCTAAAAATTCGTTCATAAAAATTAAAATTTGTAAAAAAATCCAAAAAATCGAAGAGAGTTTCAATTAAATTTGCTAAAATTTCGTTCATAAAAATTAAAATTTTTAAAAAAATCCACAAAAATCGAAGATAGTTTCAATTGAATTTGCTAAAATTTCGATCATAAAAATTAAAATTTGTAAAAAATCCAAAAAAATCGAAGATAGTTTCGAATTAATTTGCTAAAATTTCGTTCATAAAAATTAAAATTTGTAAAAAAATCCAAAAAAATCGAAAATAGTTTCAATTAAATTTGCTAAAATTTCGTTCATAAAAATAAAAATTTGAAAAAAAATCCAAAAAAATCGAAGATAGTATCAATTGAATTTGCTAAAATTTCGTTCATAAAAATTAAAATTTGAAAAAAAATCCAAAAAAATCGAAGAGAGTTTAAATTAAATTTGCTAAAATTTCTTTCATAAAAATTAAAATTTGTAAAAAATCCAAAAAAATCGAAGATAGTTTCAATTAAATTTGCTAAAATATCGATCATAAAAATTAAAATTTGTAAAAAATCCAAAAAAATCGAAGATAGTTTCGAATTAATTTGCTAAAATTTCGTTCATAAAAATTAAAATTTGTAAAAAAATCCAAAAAAATCGAAGATAGTTTCAATTAAATTTGCTAAAATTTCGTTCATAAAAATTAAAATTTGAAAAAAAATCCAAAAAAATCGAAGATAGTTTCAATTGAATTTGCTAAAATTTCGTTCATTAAAATTAAAATTTGTAAAAAAATCCAAAAAAATCGAAGACAGTTTCAATTAAATTTGCTAAAAATTCGTTCATAAAAATTAAAATTTGTAAAAAAATCCAAAAAATCGAAGAGAGTTTCAATTAAATTTGCTAAAATTTCGTTCATAAAAATTAAAATTTTTAAAAAAATCCACAAAAATCGAAGATAGTTTCAATTGAATTTGCTAAAATTTCGATCATAAAAATTAAAATTTGTAAAAAATCCACAAAAATCGAAGATAGTTTCGAATTAATTTGCTAAAATTTCGTTCATAAAAATTAAAATTTGTAAAAAAATCCAAAAAAATCGAAAATAGTTTCAATTAAATTTGCTAAAATTTCGTTCATAAAAATAAAAATTTGAAAAAAAATCCAAAAAAATCGAAGATAGTTTCAATTGAATTTGCTAAAATTTCGTTCATAAAAATTAAAATTTGTAAAAAAATCCAAAAAAATCGAAGACAGTTTCAATTAAATTTGCTAAAATTTCGTTCTTAAAAATTAAAATTTGTAAAAAAATCCAAAAAAATCGAAGAGAGTTTCAATTAAATTTGCTAAAATTTCGTTCATAAAAATTAAAATTTTTAAAAAAATCCACAAAAATCGAAGATAGTTTCAATTGAATTTGCTAAAATTTCGATCATAAAAATTAAAATTTGTAAAAAATCCAAAAAATCGAAGATAGTTCCGATTAAATTTGCTAAAATTTCGTTCATAAAAATTAAAATTTGTAAAAAAATCCAAAAAAATCGAGGATAGTTTCAATTAAATTTACTAAAATTTCGTGCATAAAAATTAAAATTTGAAAAAAAATCCAAAAAATCGAAAATAGTTTCAATTGAATTTGCTAAAATTTCGTTCATAAAATTTATAATTTGTAAAAAAATCCAAAAAAATCGAAGATAGTTTCGATTAAATTTGCTAAAATATCGATCATAAAAATTAAAATTTGTAAAAAATCCAAAAAAATCGAAGATAGTTTCGAATTAATTTGCTAAAATTTCGTTCATAAAAATTAAAATTTGTAAAAAAATCCAAAAAAATCGAAGATAGTTTCAATTAAATTTGCTAAAATTTCGTTCATAAAAATTAAAATTTGAAAAAAAAATCGAAGAGAGTTTCAATTAAATTTGCTAAAATTTCGTTCATAAAAATTAAATTTGTAAAAAAATCCAAAAAAATCGAAGAGAGTTTAAATTAAATTTGCTAAAATTTCGTTCATAAAAATTAAAATTTTTAAAAAAATCCACAAAAATCGAAGATAGTTTCAATTGAATTTGCTAAAATTTCGTTCATAAAATATATAATTTGTAAAAAAATCCAAAAAAATCGAATATAGTTTCAATTAAATTTGCTAAAATTTCGTTCATAAAAATTAAAATTTGAAAAGAAATCCAAAAAAATCGAAGATAGTTTCAATTGAATTTGCTAAAATTTCGTTCATAAAAATTAAAATTTGAAAAAAAATCAAAAAAAATCGAAGATAGTTTCAATTGAATTTGCTAAAATTTCGATCATAAAAATTAAAATTTGTAAAAAATCCAAAAAAATCGAAGATAGTTCCGATTAAATTTGCTAAAATTTCGTTCATAAAAATTAAAATTTGTAAAAAAATCCCAAAAAATCGAGGATGGTTTCAATTAAATTTACTAAAATTTCATGCATAAAAATTAAAATTTGAAAAAAAATCCAAAAAATCGAAGATAGTTTCAATTGAATTTGCTAAAATTTCGTTCATAAAATATATAATTTGTAAAAAAATCCAAAAAAATCGAAGATAGTTTCAATTAAATTTGCTAAAATTTCGTTCATAAAAATTAAAATTTGAAAAAAAATCCAAAAAAATCGAAGATAGTTTCAATTGAATTTGCTAAAATTTCGTTCATAAAAATTAAAATTTGTAAAAAAATCCAAAAAAATCGAAGACAGTTTCAATTAAATTTGCTAAAATTTCGTTCATAAAAATTAAAATTTGTAAAAAAATCCAAAAAAATCGAAGAGAGTTTCAATTAAATTTGCTAAAATTTCGTTCATAAAAATTAAAATTTTTAAAAAAATCCACAAAATTCGAAGATAGTTTCAAATGAATTTGCTAAAATATCGAACATAAAAATTAAAATTTGTAAAAAATCCAAAAAAATCGAAGATAGTTTCAATTAAATTTGCTAAATTATCGATCATAAAAATTAAAATTTGTAAAAAATCAAAAAAAATCGAAGATAGTTTCAATTAAATTTGCTAAAATTTCGTTCATAAAAATTAAAATTTGAAAAAAAATCGAAGATAGTTTCAATTGAATTTGCTAAAATTTCGTTCATAAAAATTAAAATTTGTAAAAAAATCCAAAAAAATCGAAGACAGTTTCAATTAAATTTGCTAAAATTTCGTTCATAAAAATTAAAATTTGTAAAAAAATCCAAAAAAATCGAAGAGAGTTTCAATTAAATTTGCTACAATTTCGTTCATAAAAATTAAAATTTTTAAAAAAATCCACAAAAATCGAAGATAGTTTCAATTGAATTTGCTAAAATTTCGATCATAAAAATTAAAATTTGTAAAAAATCCAAAAAAATCGAAGATAGTTTCAATTAAATTTGCTAAAATATCGATCATAAAAATTAAAATTTGTAAAAAAATCCAAAAAATCGAAGATAGTTTCAATTGAATTTGCTAAAATTTCGTTCATAAAAATTAAAATTTGTAAAAAAATCCAAAAAAATCGAAGACAGTTTCAATTAAATTTGCTAAAATTTCGTTCATAAAAATTAAAATTTGTAAAAAAATCCAAAAAAATCGAAGAGAGTTTCAATTAAATTTGCTAAAATTTCGTTCATAAAAATTAAAATTTTTAAAAAAATCCACAAAAATCGAAGATAGTTTCAATTGAATTTGCTAAAATTTCGATCATAAAAATTAAAATTTGTATAAAATCCAAAAAAATCGAAGATAGTTCCGATTAAATTTGCTAAAATTTCGTTCATAAAAATTAAAATTTGTAAAAAAATCCAAAAAAATCGAGGATAGTTTCAATTAAATTTACTAAAATTTCGTGCATAAAAATTAAAATTTGAAAAAAAATCCAAAAAATCGAAAATAGTTTCAATTGAATTTGCTAAAATTTCGTTCATAAAATTTATAATTTGTAAAAAAATCCAAAAAAATCGAAGATAGTTTCGATTAAATTTGCTAAAATATCGATCATAAAAATTAAAATTTGTAAAAAATCCAAAAAAATCGAAGATAGTTTCGAATTAATTTGCTAAAATTTCGTTCATAAAAATTAAAATTTGTAAAAAAATCCCAAAAAATCGAAGATAGTTTCAATTAAATTTGCTAAAATTTCGTTCATAAAAATTAAAATTTGTAAAAAAATCCAAAAAAATCGAAGAGAGTTTCAATTAAATTTGCTAAAAGTTCGTTCATAAAAATTAAAATTTTTAAAAAAGTCCACAAAAATCGAAGATAGTTTCAATTGAATTTGCTAAAATTTCGATCATAAAAATTAAAATTTGTAAAAAATCCAAAAAAATCGAAGATAGTTTCGAATTAATTTGCTAAAATTTCGTTCATAAAAATTAAAATTTGTAAAAAAATCCAAAAAAATCGAAGATAGTTTCAATTGAATTTGCTAAAATTTCGATCATAAAAATTAAAATTTGTATAAAATCCAAAAAAATCGAAGATAGTTCCGATTAAATTTGCTAAAATTTCGTTCATAAAAATTAAAATTTGTAAAAAAATCCAAAAAAATCGAGGATAGTTTCAATTAAATTTACTAAAATTTCGTGCATAAAAATTAAAATTTGAAAAAAAATCCAAAAAATCGAAAATAGTTTCAATTGAATTTGCTAAAATTTCGTTCATAAAATTTATAATTTGTAAAAAAATCCAAAAAAATCGAAGATAGTTTCGATTAAATTTGCTAAAATATCGATCATAAAAATTAAAATTTGTAAAAAATCCAAAAAAATCGAAGATAGTTTCGAATTAATTTGCTAAAATTTCGTTCATAAAAATTAAAATTTGTAAAAAAATCCAAAAAAATCGAAGATAGTTTCAATTAAATTTGCTAAAATTTCGTTCATAAAAATTAAAATTTGAAAAAAAAATCGAAGAGAGTTTCAATTAAATTTGCTAAAATTTCGTTCATAAAAATTAAATTTGTAAAAAAATCCAAAAAAATCGAAGAGAGTTTCAATTAAATTTGCTAAAATTTCGTTCATAAAAATTAAAATTTTTAAAAAAATCCACAAAAATCGAAGACAGTTTCAATTGAATTTGCTAAAATTTCGTTCATAAAATATATAATTTGTAAAAAAATCCAAAAAAATCGAAGATAGTTTCAATTAAATTTGCTAAAATTTCGTTCATAAAAATTAAAATTTGAAAAGAAATCCAAAAAAATCGAAGATAGTTTCAATTGAATTTGCTAAAATTTCGTTCATAAAAATTAAAATTTGAAAAAAAATCCAAAAAAATCGAAGATAGTTTCAATTGAATTTGCTAAAATTTCGATCATAAAAATTAAAATTTGTAAAAAATCAAAAAAAATCGAAGATAGTTCCGATTAAATTTGCTAAAATTTCGTTCATAAAAATTAAAATTTGTAAAAAAATCCCAAAAAATCGAGGATGGTTTCAATTAAATTTACTAAAATTTCATGCATAAAAATTAAAATTTGAAAAAAAATCCAAAAATCGAAGATAGTTTCAATTGAATTTGCTAAAATTTCGTTCATAAAATATATAATTTGTAAAAAAATCCAAAAAAATCGAAGATAGTTTCAATTAAATTTGCTAAAATTTCGTTCATAAAAATTAAAATTTGAAAAAAAATCCAAAAAAATCGAAGATAGTTTCAATTGAATTTGCTAAAATTTCGTTCATAAAAATTAAAATTTGTAAAAAAATCCAAAAAAATCGAAGACAGTTTCAATTAAATTTGCTAAAATTTCGTTCATAAAAATTAAAATTTGTAAAAAAATCCAAAAAAATCGAAGAGAGTTTCAATTAAATTTGCTAAAATTTCGTTCATAAAAATTAAAATTTTTAAAAAAATCCACAAAATTCGAAGATAGTTTCAAATGAATTTGCTAAAATATCGAACATAAAAATTAAAATTTGTAAAAAATCCAAAAAAATCGAAGATAGTTTCAATTAAATTTGCTAAAATATCGATCATAAAAATTAAAATTTGTAAAAAATCAAAAAAAATCGAAGATAGTTTCAATTAAATTTGCTAAAATTTCGTTCATAAAAATTAAAATTTGAAAAAAAATCCAAAAAAATCGAAGATAGTTTCAATTGAATTTGCTAAAATTTCGTTCATAAAAATTAAAATTTGTAAAAAAATCCAAAAAAATCGAAGACAGTTTCAATTAAATTTGCTAAAATTTCGTTCATAAAAATTAAAATTTGTAAAAAAATCCAAAAAAATCGAAGAGAGTTTCAATTAAATTTGCTACAATTTCGTTCATAAAAATTAAAATTTTTAAAAAAATCCACAAAAATCGAAGATAGTTTCAATTGAATTTGCTAAAATTTCGATCATAAAAATTAAAATTTGTAAAAAATCCAAAAAAATCGAAGATAGTTTCAATTAAATTTGCTAAAATATCGATCATAAAAATTAAGATTTGTAAAAAAATCCAAAAAATCGAAGATAGTTTCAATTGAATTTGCTAAAATTTCGTTCATAAAAATTAAAATTTGTAAAAAAATCCAAAAAAATCGAAGACAGTTTCAATTAAATTTGCTAAAATTTCGTTCATAAAAATTAAAATTTGTAAAAAAATCCAAAAAAATCGAAGAGAGTTTCAATTAAATTTGCTAAAATTTCGTTCATAAAAATTAAAATTTTTAAAAAAATCCACAAAAATCGAAGATAGTTTCAATTGAATTTGCTAAAATTTCGATCATAAAAATTAAAATTTGTATAAAATCCAAAAAAATCGAAGATAGTTCCGATTAAATTTGCTAAAATTTCGTTCATAAAAATTAAAATTTGTAAAAAAATCCAAAAAAATCGAGGATAGTTTCAATTAAATTTACTAAAATTTCGTGCATAAAAATTAAAATTTGAAAAAAAATCCAAAAAATCGAAAATAGTTTCAATTGAATTTGCTAAAATTTCGTTCATAAAATTTATAATTTGTAAAAAAATCCAAAAAAATCGAAGATAGTTTCGATTAAATTTGCAAAAATATCGATCATAAAAATTAAAATTTGTAAAAAATCCAAAAAAATCGAAGATAGTTTCGAATTAATTTGCTAAAATTTCGTTCATAAAAATTAAAATTTGTAAAAAAATCCAAAAAAATCGAAGATAGTTTCAATTAAATTTGCTAAAATTTCGTTCATAAAAATTAAAATTTGTAAAAAAATCCAAAAAAATCGAAGAGAGTTTCAATTAAATTTGCTAAAAGTTCGTTCATAAAAATTAAAATTTTTAAAAAAGTCCACAAAAATCGAAGATAGTTTCAATTGAATTTGCTAAAATTTCGATCATAAAAATTAAAATTTGTAAAAAATCCAAAAAAATCGAAGATAGTTTCGAATTAATTTGCTAAAATTTCGTTCATAAAAATTAAAATTTGTAAAAAAATCCAAAAAAATCGAAGATAGTTTCAATTGAATTTGCTAAAATTTCGATCATAAAAATTAAAATTTGTATAAAATCCAAAAAAATCGAAGATAGTTCCGATTAAATTTGCTAAAATTTCGTTCATAAAAATTAAAATTTGTAAAAAAATCCAAAAAAATCGAGGATAGTTTCAATTAAATTTACTAAAATTTCGTGCATAAAAATTAAAATTTGAAAAAAAATCCAAAAAATCGAAAATAGTTTCAATTGAATTTGCTAAAATTTCGTTCATAAAATTTATAATTTGTAAAAAAATCCAAAAAAATCGAAGATAGTTTCGATTAAATTTGCTAAAATATCGATCATAAAAATTAAAATTTGTAAAAAATCCAAAAAAATCGAAGATAGTTTCGAATTAATTTGCTAAAATTTCGTTCATAAAAATTAAAATTTGTAAAAAAATCCAAAAAAATCGAAGAGAGTTTCAATTAAATTTGCTAAAATTTCGTTCATAAAAATTAAAATTTTTAAAAAAATCCACAAAAATCGAAGATAGTTTCAATTGAATTTGCTAAAATTTCGATCATAAAAATTAAAATTTGTATAAAATCCAAAAAAATCGAAGATAGTTCCGATTAAATTTGCTAAAATTTCGTTCATAAAAATTAAAATTTGTAAAAAAATCCAAAAAAATCGAGGATAGTTTCAATTAAATTTACTAAAATTTCGTGCATAAAAATTAAAATTTGAAAAAAAATCCAAAAAATCGAAAATAGTTTCAATTGAATTTGCTAAAATTTCGTTCATAAAATTTATAATTTGTAAAAAAATCCAAAAAAATCGAAGATAGTTTCGATTAAATTTGCTAAAATATCGATCATAAAAATTAAAATTTGTAAAAAATCCAAAAAAATCGAAGATAGTTTCGAATTAATTTGCTAAAATTTCGTTCATAAAAATTAAAATTTGAAAAAAAATCGAAGATAGTTTCAATTGAATTTGCTAAAATTTCGTTCATAAAATTTATAATTTGTAAAAAAATCCAAAAAAATCGAAGATAGATTCGATTAAATTTGCTAAAATATTGATCATAAAAATTAAAATTTGTAAAAAATCCAAAAAAATCGAAGATAGTTTCGAATTAATTTGCTAAAATTTCGTTCATAAAAATTAAAATTTGTAAAAAAATCCAAAAAAATCGAAGATAGTTTCAATTAAATTTGCTAAAATTTCGTTCATAAAAATTAAAATTTGAAAAAAAATCCAAAAAAATCGAAGATAGTTTCAATTGAATTTGCTAAAATTTCGTTCATAAAAATTAAAATTTGTAAAAAAATCCAAAAGAATCGAAGACAGTTTCAATTAAATTTGCTAAAATTTCGTTCATAAAAATTAAAATTTGTAAAAAAATCCAAAAAAATCGAAGAGAGTTTCAATTAAATTTGCTACAATTTCGTTCATAAAAATTAAAATTTTTAAAAAAATCCAAAAAAATCGAAGATAGTTTCAATTGAATTTGCTAAAATTTCGATCATAAAAATTAAAATTTGTAAAAAATCCAAAAAAATCGAAGATAGTTTCAATTAAATTTGCTAAAATATCGATCATAAAAATTAAAATTTGTAAAAAATCCAAAAAAATCGAAGATAGTTTCGAATTAATTTGCTAAAATTTCGTTCATAAAAATTAAAATTTGTAAAAAAATCCAAAAAAATCGAAAATAGTTTCAATTAAATTTGCTAAAATTTCGTTCATAAAAATAAAAATTTGAAAAAAAATCCAAAAAAATCGAAGATAGTTTCAATTGAATTTGCTAAAATTTCGTTCATAAAAATTAAAATTTGTAAAAAAATCCAAAAAAATCGAAGACAGTTTCAATTAAATTTGCTAAAATTTCGTTCATAAAAATTAAAATTTGTAAAAAAATCCAAAAAAATCGAAGAGATTTTCAATTAAATTTGCTAAAATTTCGTTCATAAAAATTAAAATTTTTAAAAAAATCCACAAAAATCGAAGATAGTTTCAATTGAATTTGCTAAAATTTCGATTATAAAAATTAAAATTTGTAAAAAATCCAAAAAAATCGAAGATAGTTTCAATTAAATTTGCTAAAATATCGATCATAAAAATTAAAATTTGTAAAAAATCCAAAAAAATCGAATATAGTTTCGAATTAATTTGCTAAAATTTCGTTCATAAAAATTAAAATTTGTAAAAAAATCCAAAAAAATCGAAAATAGTTTCAATTAAATTTGTTAAAATTTCGTTCATAAAAATAAAAATTTGAAAAAAAATCCAAAAAAATCGAAGATAGTTTCAATTAAATTTGCTAAAATTTCGTTCATAAAAATTAAAATTTGTAAAAAAAATCCAAAAAAATCGAAGACAGTTTCAATTAAATTTGCTAAAATTTCGTTCATAAAAATTAAATTTGTAAAAAAATCCAAAAAAATCGAAGAGAGTTTCAATTAAATTTGCTAAAATTTCGTTCATAAAAATTAAAATTTGTAAAAAAATCCAAAAAAATCGAGGATAGTTTCAATTAAATTTACTAAAATTTCGTGCATAAAAATTAAAATTTGAAAAAAAATCCAAAAAATCGAAAATAGTTTCAATTGAATTTGCTAAAATTTCGTTCATAAAATTTATAATTTGTAAAAAAATCCAAAAAAATCGAAGATAGTTTCGATTAAATTTGCAAAAATATCGATCATAAAAATTAAAATTTGTAAAAAATCCAAAAAAATCGAAGATAGTTTCGAATTAATTTGCTAAAATTTCGTTCATAAAAATTAAAATTTGTAAAAAAATCCAAAAAAATCGAAGATAGTTTCAATTAAATTTGCTAAAATTTCGTTCATAAAAATTAAAATTTGTAAAAAAATCCAAAAAAATCGAAGAGAGTTTCAATTAAATTTGCTAAAAGTTCGTTCATAAAAATTAAAATTTTTAAAAAAGTCCACAAAAATCGAAGATAGTTTCAATTGAATTTGCTAAAATTTCGATCATAAAAATTAAAATTTGTAAAAAATCCAAAAAAATCGAAGATAGTTTCGAATTAATTTGCTAAAATTTCGTTCATAAAAATTAAAATTTGTAAAAAAATCCAAAAAAATCGAAGATAGTTTCAATTGAATTTGCTAAAATTTCGATCATAAAAATTAAAATTTGTATAAAATCCAAAAAAATCGAAGATAGTTCCGATTAAATTTGCTAAAATTTCGTTCATAAAAATTAAAATTTGTAAAAAAATCCAAAAAAATCGAGGATAGTTTCAATTAAATTTACTAAAATTTCGTGCATAAAAATTAAAATTTGAAAAAAAATCCAAAAAATCGAAAATAGTTTCAATTGAATTTGCTAAAATTTCGTTCATAAAATTTATAATTTGTAAAAAAATCCAAAAAAATCGAAGATAGTTTCGATTAAATTTGCTAAAATATCGATCATAAAAATTAAAATTTGTAAAAAATCCAAAAAAATCGAAGATAGTTTCGAATTAGTTTGCTAAAATTTCGTTCATAAAAATTAAAATTTGTAAAAAAATCCAAAAAAATCGAAGAGAGTTTCAATTAAATTTGCTAAAATTTCGTTCATAAAAATTAAAATTTTTAAAAAAATCCACAAAAATCGAAGATAGTTTCAATTGAATTTGCTAAAATTTCGATCATAAAAATTAAAATTTGTATAAAATCCAAAAAAATCGAAGATAGTTCCGATTAAATTTGCTAAAATTTCGTTCATAAAAATTAAAATTTGTAAAAAAATCCAAAAAAATCGAGGATAGTTTCAATTAAATTTACTAAAATTTCGTGCATAAAAATTAAAATTTGAAAAAAAATCCAAAAAATCGAAAATAGTTTCAATTGAATTTGCTAAAATTTCGTTCATAAAATTTATAATTTGTAAAAAAATCCAAAAAAATCGAAGATAGTTTCGATTAAATTTGCTAAAATATCGATCATAAAAATTAAAATTTGTAAAAAATCCAAAAAAATCGAAGATAGTTTCGAATTAATTTGCTAAAATTTCGTTCATAAAAATTAAAATTTGAAAAAAAATCGAAGATAGTTTCAATTGAATTTGCTAAAATTTCGTTCATAAAATTTATAATTTGTAAAAAAATCCAAAAAAATCGAAGATAGATTCGATTAAATTTGCTAAAATATTGATCATAAAAATTAAAATTTGTAAAAAATCCAAAAAAATCGAAGATAGTTTCGAATTAATTTGCTAAAATTTCGTTCATAAAAATTAAAATTTGTAAAAAAATCCAAAAAAATCGAAGATAGTTTCAATTAAATTTGCTAAAATTTCGTTCATAAAAATTAAAATTTGAAAAAAAATCCAAAAAAATCGAAGATAGTTTCAATTGAATTTGCTAAAATTTCGTTCATAAAAATTAAAATTTGTAAAAAAATCCAAAAGAATCGAAGACAGTTTCAATTAAATTTGCTAAAATTTCGTTCATAAAAATTAAAATTTGTAAAAAAATCCAAAAAAATCGAAGAGAGTTTCAATTAAATTTGCTACAATTTCGTTCATAAAAATTAAAATTTTTAAAAAAATCCAAAAAAATCGAAGATAGTTTCAATTGAATTTGCTAAAATTTCGATCATAAAAATTAAAATTTGTAAAAAATCCAAAAAAATCGAAGATAGTTTCAATTAAATTTGCTAAAATATCGATCATAAAAATTAAAATTTGTAAAAAATCCAAAAAAATCGAAGATAGTTTCGAATTAATTTGCTAAAATTTCGTTCATAAAAATTAAAATTTGTAAAAAAATCCAAAAAAATCGAAAATAGTTTCAATTAAATTTGCTAAAATTTCGTTCATAAAAATAAAAATTTGAAAAAAAATCCAAAAAAATCAAAGATAGTTTCAATTGAATTTGCTAAAATTTCGTTCATAAAAATTAAAATTTGTAAAAAAATCCAAAAAAATCGAAGACAGTTTCAATTAAATTTGCTAAAATTTCGTTCATAAAAATTAAAATTTGTAAAAAAATCCAAAAAAATCGAAGAGATTTTCAATTAAATTTGCTAAAATTTCGTTCATAAAAATTAAAATTTTTAAAAAAATCCACAAAAATCGAAGATAGTTTCAATTGAATTTGCTAAAATTTCGATTATAAAAATTAAAATTTGTAAAAAATCCAAAAAAATCGAAGATAGTTTCAATTAAATTTGCTAAAATATCGATCATAAAAATTAAAATTTGTAAAAAATCCAAAAAAATCGAATATAGTTTCGAATTAATTTGCTAAAATTTCGTTCATAAAAATTAAAATTTGTAAAAAAATCCAAAAAAATCGAAAATAGTTTCAATTAAATTTGTTAAAATTTCGTTCATAAAAATAAAAATTTGAAAAAAAATCCAAAAAAATCGAAGATAGTTTCAATTAAATTTGCTAAAATTTCGTTCATAAAAATTAAAATTTGTAAAAAAAATCCAAAAAAATCGAAGACAGTTTCAATTAAATTTGCTAAAATTTCGTTCATAAAAATTAAATTTGTAAAAAAATCCAAAAAAATCGAAGAGAGTTTCAATTAAATTTGCTAAAATTTCGTTCATAAAAATTAAAATTTGTAAAAAATCCAAAAAAATCGAAGAGAGTTTCAATTAAATTTGCTAAAATTTCGTTCATAAAAATTAAAATTTTTAAAAAAATCCACAAAAATCGAAGATAGTTTCAATTGAATTTGCTAAAATTTCGATCATAAAAATTAAAATTTGTAAAAAATCCAAAAAAAATCGAAGATAGTTTCAATTAAATTTGCTAAAATATCGATCATAAAAATTAAAATTTGTAAAAAATCCAAAAAAATCGAAGATAGTTTCGAATTAATTTGCTAAAATTTCGTTCATAAAAATTAAAATTTGTAAAAAAATCCAAAAAATCGAAGATAGTTTCAATTAAATTTGCTAAAATTTCGTTCATAAAAATTAAAATTTGAAAAAAAATCCAAAAAAATCGAAGATAGTTTCAATTGAATTTGCTAAAATTTCGTTCATAAAAATTAAAATTTGTAAAAAAATCCAAAAAAATCGAAGACAGTTTCAATTAAATTTGCTAAAATTTCGTTCCTAAAAATTAAAATTTGTAAAAAAATACAAAAAAATCGAAGAGAGTTTCAATTAAATTTGCTAAAATTTCGTTCATAAAATTAAAATTTTTAAAAAAATTCTCAAAAATCGAAGATAGTTTCAATTGAATTTGCTAAAATTTCGATGATAAAAATTAAAATTTGTAAAAAATCCAAAAAAATCGAAGATAGTTCCGATTAAATTTGCTAAAATTTCGATCATAAAAATTAAAATTTGTAAAAAAATCCAAAAAAATCGAAGACAGTTTCAATTAAATTTGCTAAAATTTCGTTCATAAAAATTAAAATTTGTAAAAAAATCCAAAAAAATCGAAGAGAGTTTCAATTAAATTTGTTAAAATTTCGTTCATAAAAATTAAAATTTGTAAAAAAATCCAAAAAAATCGAAGAGAGTTTCAATTAAATTTGCTAAAATTTAGTTCATAAAAATTAAAATTTTTAAAAAAATCCACAAAAATCGAAGATAGTTTCAATTGAATTTGCTAAAATTTCGATCATAAAAATTAAAATTTGTAAAAAATCCAAAAAAATCGAAGATAGTTCCGATTAAATTTGCTAAAATTTCGTTCATAAAAATTAAAATTTGTAAAAAAATCCAAAAAAATCGAGGATAGTTTCAATTAAATTTACTAAAATTTCGTGCATAAAAATTAAAATTTGAAAAAAAATCCAAAAAATCGAAGATAGTTTCAATTGAATTTGCTAAAATTTCGTTCATAAAAATTAAAATTTGTAAAAAATCCAAAAAAATCGAAGATAGTTTCGAATTAATTTGCTAAAATTTCGTTCATAAAAATTAAAATTTGTAAAAAAATCCAAAAAATCGAAGATAGTTTCAATTAAATTTGCTAAAATTTCGTTCATAAAAATTAAAATTTGAAAAAAAATCCAAAAAAATCGAAGATAGTTTCAATTGAATTTGCTAAAATTTCGTTCATAAAAATTAAAATTTGTAAAAAAATCCAAAAAAATCGAAGACAGTTTCAATTAAATTTGCTAAAGTTTCGTTCATAAAAATTAAATTTGTAAAAAAATCCAAAAAAATCGAAGAGAGTTTCAATTAAATTTGCTAAAATTTCGTTCATAAAAATTAAAATTTTTAAAAAAATCCACAAAAATCGAAGATAGTTTCAATTGAATTTGCTAAAATTCGTTCATAAAAATAAAAATTTGTAAAAAATCCAAAAAAATCGAAGATAGTTTCAATTGAATTTGCTAAAATTTCGTTCATAAAAATTAAAATTTGTAAAAAAATCCAAAAAAATCGAAGACAGTTTCAATTAAATTTGCTAAAATTTCGTTCATAAAAATTAAAATTTGTAAAAAAATCCAAAAAATCGAAGAGAGTTTCAATTAAATTTGCTAAAATTTCGTTCATAAAAATTAAAATTTGTAAAAAAATCCAAAAAAATCGAAGAGAGTTTCAATTAAATTTGCTAAAATTTCGTTCATAAAAATTAAAATTTTTAAAAAATCCACAAAAATCGAAGATAGTTTCAATTGAATTTGCTAAAATTTCGATCATAAAAATTAAAATTTGTAAAAAATCCAAAAAAATCGAAGATAGTTTCGAATTAATTTGCTAAAATTTCGTTCATAAAAATTAAAATTTGTAAAAAAATCCAAAAAAATCGAAGATAGTTTCAATTAAATTTGCTAAAATTTCGTTCATAAAAATAAAAATTTGAAAAAAAATCCAAAAAAATCGAAGATAGTTTCAATTGAATTTGCTAAAATTTCGTTCATAAAAATTAAAATTTGTAAAAAAATCCAAAAAATCGTAAAAAGTTTCAATAAAATTTGCTAAAATTTCGTTCATAAAAATTAAAATTTGTAAAAAATCCAAAAAAATCGAAGAGAGTTTCAATTAAATTTGCTAAAATTTCGTTCATAAAAATTAAAATTTTTAAAAAATCCACAAAAATCGAAGATAGTTTCAATTGAATTTGCTAAAATTTCGATCATAAAAATTAAAATTTGTAAAAAATCCAAAAAAATGGAAGATAGTTCCGATAAAATTTGCTAAAATTTCGTTCATAAAAATTAAAATTTGTGAAAAAGTCCAAAAAAATCGAGGATAGTTTCAATTAAATTTACTAAAATTTCGTGCATAAAAATTAAAATTTGAAAAAAAATCCAAAAAATCGAAGATAGTTTCAAATGAATTTGCTAAAATTTCGTTCATAAAATATATAATTTGTAAAAAAATCCAAAAAATCGAAGATAGTTTCAATTAAATTTGCTAAAATTTCGTTCATAAAAATTAAAATTTGAAAAAAAATCCAAAAAAATCAAAGATAGTTTCAATTGAATTTGCTAAAATTTCGTTCATAAAAATTAAAATTTGTAAAAAAATCCAAAAAAATCGAAGACAGTTTCAATTAAATTTGCTAAAATTTCGTTCATAAAAATTAAAATTTTTAAAAAAATCCAAAAAAATCGAAGAGAGTTTCAATTAAATTTGCTAAAATTTCGTTCATAAAAATTCAAATTTGTAAAAAAATCGAAGATAGTTTCAATTGAATTTGCTAAAATTTCGTTCTTTAAAATTAAAATTTGTAAAAAATCCAAAAAAATCGAAGACAGTTTCAATTAAATTTGCTAAAAATTCGTTCATAAAAATTAAAATTTGTAAAAAAATCCAAAAAAATCGAAGACAGTTTCAATTAAATTTGCTAAAATTTCGTTCATAAAAATTAAAATTTGTAAAAAATCCAAAAAAATCGAAGAGAGTTTCAATTAAATTTGCTAAAATTTCGTTCATAAAAATTAAAATTTTTAAAAAATCCACAAAATCGAAGATAGTTTCAATTGAATTTGCTAAAATTTCGATCATAAAAATTAAAATTTGTAAAAAATCCAAAAAAATCGAAGATAGTTCCGATTAAATTTGCTAAAATTTCGTACATAAAAATTAAAATTTGTAAAAAAATCCAAAAAAATCGAGGATAGTTTCAATTAAATTTACTAAAATTTCGTGCATAAAAATTAAAATTTGAAAAAAAATCCAAAAAATCGAAGATAGTTTCAATTGAATTTGCTAAAATTTCGTTCATAAAATTTATAATTTGTAAAAAAATCCAAAAAAATCGAAGATAGTTTCGATTAAATTTGCTAAAATATCGATCATAAAAATTAAAATTTGTAAAAAAATAAAAAAAAATCGAATACAGTTTCAATTAAATTTGCTAAAATTTCGTTCATAAAAATTAAAATTTGTAAAAAAATCCAAAAAAATCGAAGAGAGTTTCAATTAAATTTGCTAAAATTTCGTTCATAAAAATTAAAATTTTTAAAAAAATCCACAAAAATCGAAGATAGTTTAAATTGAATTTGCTAAAATTTCGATCATAAAAATTAAAATTTGTATAAAAATCCAAAAAAATCGAAGACAGTTTCAATTAAATTTGCTACAATTTCGTTCATAAAAATTAAAATTTGTAAAAAAATCCAAAAAAATCGAAGAGAGTTTCAATTAAATTTGCTAAAATTTCGTTCATAAAAATTAAAATTTTTAAAAAAATCCACAAAAATCGAAGATAGTTTCAATTGAATTTGCTAAAATTTCGATCATAAAAATTAAAATTTGTAAAAAATCCAAAAAAATCGAAGATAGTTTCAATTAAATTTGCTAAAATATCGATCATAAAAATTAAAATTTGTAAAAAATCCAAAAAAATCGAAGATAGTTTCGAATTAATTTGCTAAAATTTCGTTCATAAAAATTAAAATTTGTAAAAAAATCCAAAAAAATCGAAAATAGTTTCAATTAAATTTGCTAAAATTTCGTTCATAAAAATAAAAATTTGAAAAAAAATCCAAAAAAATCGAAGATAGTTTCAATTAAATTTGCTAAAATTTCGTTCATAAAAATTAAAATTTGTAAAAAAATCCAATAAAATTGAGGATAGTTTCAATTAAATTTACTAAAATTTCGTGCATAAAAATTAAAATTTGAAAAAAAATCCAAAAAATCGAAGATAGTTTCAATTGAATTTGCTAAAATTTCGTTCATAAAATTTATAATTTGTAAAAAAATCCAAAAAAATCGAAGATAGTTTCGATTAAATTTGCTAAAATATCGATCATAAAAATTAAAATTTGTAAAAAATCCAAAAAAATCGAAGATACTTTCGAATTAATTTGCTAAAATTTCGTTCATAAAAATTAAAATTTGTAAAAAAATCGAAGATAGTTTCAATTAAATTTGCTAAAATATCGATCATAAAAATTAAAATTTGTAAAAAATCCAAAAAAATCGAAGATAGTTTCGAATTAATTTGCTAAAATTTCGTTCATAAAAATTAAAATTTGTAAAAAAATCCAAAAAAAAATCGAAAATAGTTTCAATTAAATTTGCTAAAATTCGTTTATAAAAATAAAAATTTGAAAAAAAATCCAAAAAAATCGAAGATAGTTTCAATTGAATTTGCTAAAATTTCGTTCATAAAAATTAAAATTTGTAAAAAAATCCAAAAAAATCGAAGACAGTTTCAATTAAATTTGCTAAAATTTCGTTCATAAAAATTAAAATTTGTAAAAAAATCCAAAAAAATCGAAGAGAGTTTCAATTAAATTTGCTAAAATTTCGTTCATAAAAATTAAAATTTGTAAAAAAATCCAAAAAAATCGAAGAGAGTTTCAATTAAATTTGCTAAATTTTCGTTCATAAAAATGAAAATTTTTAAAAAAATCCACAAAAATCGAAGATAGTTTCAATTGAATTTGCTAAAATTTCGATCATAAAAATTTAAATTTGTAAAAAATCCAAAAAAATCGAAGATAGTTCTGATTAAATTTGCTAAAATTTCGTTCATAAAAATTAAAATTTGTAAAAAAATCCAAAAAAATCGAGGATAGTTTCAATTAAATTTACTAAAATTTCGTGCATAAAAATTAAAATTTGAAAAATATCCAAAAAATCGAAGATAGTTTCAATTGAATTTGCTAAAATTTCGTTCATAAAAATTAAAATTTGTAAAAAATCCAAAAAAATCGAAGATAGTTTCGAATTAATTTGCTAAAATTTCGTGCATAAAAATTAAAATTTGTAAAAAAATCCAAAAAAATCGAAGATAGTTTCAATTAAATTTGCTAAAATTTCGTTCATAAAAATTAAAATTTGAAAAAAAATCCAAAAAAATCGAAGAGAGTTTCAATTAAATTTGCTAAAATTTCGTTCATAAAAATGAAAATTTTTAAAAAAATCCACAAAAATCGAAGATAGTTACAATTGAATTTGCTAAAATTTCGATCATAAAAATTTAAATTTGTAAAAAATCCAAAAAAAATCGAAGATAGTTCTGATTAAATTTGCTAAAATTTCGTTCATAAAAATTAAAATTTGTAAAAAAATCCAAAAAAATCGAGGATAGTTTCAATTAAATTTACTAAAATTTCGTGCATAAAAATTAAAATTTGAAAAAAATCAAAAAAATCGAAGATAGTTTCAATTGAATTTGCTAAAATTTCGTTCATAAAAATTAAAATTTGTAAAAAATCCAAAAAATCGAAGATAGTTTCGAATTAATTTGCTAAAATTTCGTGCATAAAAATTAAAATTTGTAAAAAAATCCAAAAAAATCGAAGATAGTTTCAATTAAATTTGCTAAAATTTCGTTCATAAAAATTAAAATTTGAAAAAAAATCCAAAAAAATCGAAGATAGTTTCAATTGAATTTGCTAAAATTTGGTTCATAATAATTAAAATTTGTAAAAAAATCCAAAAAAATCGAAGATAGTTTCAATTGAATTTGCTAAAATTTCGATCATAAAAATTAAAATTTGTAAAAAA
>CAWVQI010000474.1:12500-21228 GCA_963932335.1 Andrena marginata | reverse complement strand
ACGCCGCTGGCACATAGTCTATTTCGGCGGCGAAGCAACACGCCGCTGGAAATTGCAACATTTCGGCGGCGGGGCAATACGCCGCAGGAACTTCTTTGAATAAATCGATGGCGAAGCAATACGCCGCTGGAGTGCAACCTGACAAGCGCAGAGGTACACACGCTTCAGGAATATCATACGAGATAATCGCGAATAACCCCAATCGCTCCGAAAATTTTTAAAGTACCGCGAGCTCTCAGCGTCCTTCCGCACCATCCTCCGAACACAGAGTCGTCCGATCGTCGAAAACGACCACTGATCCTTTCGTGTCGCGACATTGCGATCAATTCATATTAAGGTTCCGACCCCGGTCGTCGCGCTGGTTTGCGAGATAATCGCGAATAACTCCAATCGCTCCGAAAATTTTTAAAGTACCGCGAGCTCTCAGAGTCGTTCCGCACCATCCCCCGAACACAGAGTCGTCCGATCGTCGAAAACGACCACTGATCCTTTCGTGTCGCGACATTGCGATCAATTCATATTAAGGTTCCGACCCCGGTCGTCGCGCTGGTTTGCGAGATAATCGCGAATAACTCCAATCGCTCCGAAAATTTTTAAAGTACCGCGAGCTCTCAGCGTCCTTCCGCACCATCCCCCGAACACAGAGTCGTCCGATCGTCGAAAACGACCATTGATCCTTGCGTGTCGCGTCATTGCGATCAATTCATATTAAGGTTTCGACCCCGGTCGTCGCGCTGGTTTTCGAGATAATCGCGAATAACTCCAATCGCTCCGAAAATTTTTAAAGTACCGCGAGCTCTCAGCGTCCTTCCGCACCATCCTCCGAACACAGAGTCGTCCGATCGTCGAAAACGACCACTGATCCTTGCGTGTCGCGACATTGCGATCAATTCATATTAAGGTTCCGACCCCGGTCGTCGCGCTGGTTTGCGAGATAATCGCGAATAACTCCAATCGCTCCGAAAATTTTTAAAGTACCGCGAGCTCTCAGCGTCCTTCCGCACCATCCCCCGAACACAGAGTCGTCCGATCGTCGAAAACGACCATTGATCCTTGCGTGTCGCGTCATTGCGATCAATTCATATTAAGGTTTCGACCCCGGTCGTCGCGCTGGTTTTCGAGATAATCGCGAATAACTCCAATCGCTCCGAAAATTTTTAAAGTACCGCGAGCTCTCAGCGTCCTTCCGCACCATCCTCCGAACACAGAGTCGTCCGATCGTCGAAAACGACCACTGATCCTTGCGTGTCGCGACATTGCGATCAATTCATATTAAGGTTCCGACCCCGGTCGTCGCGCTGGTTTGCGAGATAATCGCGAATAACTCCAATCGCTCCGAAAATTTTTAAAGTATCGCGAGCTCTCAGAGTCGTTCCGCACCATCCTCCGAACACAGAGTCGTCCGATCGTCGAAAACGACCACTGATCCTTTCGTGTCGCGACATTGCGATCAATTCATATTAAGGTTCCGACCCCGGTCGTCGCGCTGGTTTGCGAGATAATCGCGAATAACTCCAATCGCTCCGAAAATTTTTAAAGTACCGCGAGCTCTCAGCGTCCTTCCGCACCATCCCCCGAACACAGAGTCGTCCGATCGTCGAAAACGACCACTGATCCTTTCGTGTCGCGACATTGCGATCAATTCATATTAAGGTTCCGACCCCGGTCGTCGCGCTGGTTTGCGAGATAATCGCGAATAACTCCAATCGCTCCGAAAATTTTTAAAGTACCGCGAGCTCTCAGAGTCGTTCCGCACCATCCTCCGAACACAGAGTCGTCCGATCGTCGAAAACGACCACTGATCCTTGCGTGTCGCGACATTGCGATCAATTCATATTAAGGTTTCGACCCCGGTCGTCGCGCTGGTTTTCGAGATAATCGCGAATAACTCCAATCGCTCCGAAAATTTTCAAAGTCCCTAGATATTATTTTTGAATGTCGTTTGGGATCGAGTATGTATCGTGTTAATGTTCGCGGCAAATGTTTATAATAATTCGTTAAGTCGTTTTACTCTTGTATCCGACGCTCTCCGCGGCTAAGTCCCAACGTGCCGGTCGAACGGTCTGTTGTAGCGGCGGTTTGCGCCCATAAGCGGCCGTGCGTAAGGTACGGCGGCGCCGGCGTTCCGGCCGGCCGTTCGGTATCTATAAGGGAGAGCGACGGTCCGAGCGTCTCGGTCGGAGCAGCGTTGGGTGCGTGGCTATTCTATGACCTCGGTTGAGAAGCAGTCACCGCTCCTCGAGAATTTGTCTCGACTGTTCTTACCGTGTTGCGTTTTTGGATTTCTCCACACAGCATTACCACGGGTCGGTGTCTATAAGTCCGAATGGCCCTTATGTGGTGAGCGTCCATAAGTGACGTTGGTGACACATATGCAATTCTGTGTATGCTTGTACGACCTCGTGCATTCAACTCTTCATCCACGCAGATGGACGAATTTAAACTTAACAAAACGCTAAGGAAGGCTAGCGTCGGGTACATATAAAGTATCGAACTGAAAGTTCGAACTTTGAAAGAGGGAGAAAGTAGATACAAACCCATAGAGGTGTCAGATATCGATATGCCTAGCGCGCACATTACGTACCAACTCGTTATGACCAGCATGGCACGATTCGCGCTTTCCCGTTTGCTCAGCATGCACTTGTCCGCGCTATTACGTACATGACCAGCGTGAATGTTACGCGCTTTGTCGATTTGTCCAGCGTGTAGTGGTCCGTGCTTCTACGGTGGATGCTAGCGCGCGTGTACTCCGTGCTTCCCGATGGATGCAGCGGTACGCGTGATACGCGCTTTATCGAGCATCCGATGCCATCCTTATTTATAAGGGAAATATAATGAATTTTGTATGAATCTGAGATCTTTCTGTGAAAGTGTATAAAATGCACATATCCGTTTAATATTATTAGTTAGTGGAAAAATTGAAACGATATGATGTCTCGAAGTATAATGAAGTTAGAGTGGAGAGAAAGGCACATATATCATATCCGATGGAGTGTTAGTCTGTGGAAAATCCTAGGATATATATATATATATATATATATATATATATATATATATATATATATATGGTGTCTGGAGAAGTATGAAGATGGTGTGTGGAAGTGATGAGAGAGAGAGAGGAGAGGAGGCACATATCCGAGATAGAATTAAGTGGAACAATTCGAGGATATGATGTCTAAAACTGCACGCTAATGTGCAAGTTGTTTTATAAAATCAAACGTTGGGGCATCGTCGATCCGTCTCTAAAAGAGCGGACGACGCGATGAGAACAGAAAAAGAACACGAAAGTGTGTTGTGAATTCGAATAAGAGGGAAAGCTTCGCGAAGCTCCCTGGTTGATCCTGCCAGTAGTCATATGCTTGTCTCAAAGATTAAGCCATGCATGTCTCAGTACATACCGTATTAAGGTGAAACCGCGAATGGCTCATTAAATCAGTTATGGTTCCTTAGATCGTACCCACATTTACTTGGATAACTGTGGTAATTCTAGAGCTAATACATGCAAAACAGAGTTCCGACCAGAGATGGAAGGAACGCTTTTATTAGATCAAAACCAATCGGTGGCGGATGGTTCGCCGTCCGTCCCATCGTTTGCTTTGGTGACTCTGAATAACTTTGTGCTGATCGCATGGTCATCTAGCACCGGCGACGCATCTTTCAAATGTCTGCCTTATCAACTGTCGATGGTAGGTTCTGCGCCTACCATGGTTGTAACGGGTAACGGGGAATCAGGGTTCGATTCCGGAGAGGGAGCCTGAGAAACGGCTACCACATCCAAGGAAGGCAGCAGGCGCGCAAATTACCCACTCCCGGCACGGGGAGGTAGTGACGAAAAATAACGATACGGGACTCATCCGAGGCCCCGTAATCGGAATGAGTACACTTTAAATCCTTTAACAAGGATCCATTGGAGGGCAAGTCTGGTGCCAGCAGCCGCGGTAATTCCAGCTCCAATAGCGTATATTAAAGTTGTTGCGGTTAAAAAGCTCGTAGTTGAATCTGTGTGTCACAGTGTCGGTTCACCGCTCGCGGTGTTTAACTGGCATTATGTGGTACGTCCTACCGGTGGGCTTAGCTCTTCACGGGGCGGTCCAACTAATATCCCATCGCGGTGCTCTTCACTGAGTGTCGAGGTGGGCCGGTACGTTTACTTTGAACAAATTAGAGTGCTCAAAGCAGGCTACCTTCGCCTGAATACTGTGTGCATGGAATAATGGAATAGGACCTCGGTTCTATTTTGTTGGTTTTCGGAACCCCGAGGTAATGATTAATAGGGACAGATGGGGGCATTCGTATTGCGACGTTAGAGGTGAAATTCTTGGATCGTCGCAAGACGGACAGAAGCGAAAGCATTTGCCAAAAATGTTTTCATTAATCAAGAACGAAAGTTAGAGGTTCGAAGGCGATCAGATACCGCCCTAGTTCTAACCATAAACGATGCCAGCTAGCGATCCGCCGAAGTTCCTCCGATGACTCGGCGGGCAGCTTCCGGGAAACCAAAGCTTTTGGGTTCCGGGGGAAGTATGGTTGCAAAGCTGAAACTTAAAGGAATTGACGGAAGGGCACCACCAGGAGTGGAGCCTGCGGCTTAATTTGACTCAACACGGGAAACCTCACCAGGCCCGGACACCGGAAGGATTGACAGATTTATAGCTCTTTCTTGATTCGGTGGGTGGTGGTGCATGGCCGTTCTTAGTTGGTGGAGCGATTTGTCTGGTTAATTCCGATAACGAACGAGACTCTAGCCTGCTAAATAGACGTAACTTATGGTATCACGAAGGTCCCCGACTTCGGTCGGTGGGTTTTTACTACCAACGTACAAACAAATCTTCTTAGAGGGACAGGCGGCTTCTAGCCGCACGAGATTGAGCAATAACAGGTCTGTGATGCCCTTAGATGTTCTGGGCCGCACGACGCGCTACACTGAAGGAATCAGCGTGTTTTCCCTGGCCGAAAGGCCCGGGTAACCCGCTGAACCTCCTTCGTGCTAGGGATTGGGGCTTGCAATTATTCCCCATGAACGAGGAATTCCCAGTAAGCGCGAGTCATAAGCTCGCGTTGATTACGTCCCTGCCCTTTGTACACACCGCCCGTCGCTACTACCGATTGAATGATTTAGTGAGGTCTTCGGACTGGTGCGCGGCAATGTCTCGGCATTGCCGATGTTGCCGGGAAGATGACCAAACTTGATCATTTAGAGGAAGTAAAAGTCGTAACAAGGTTTCCGTAGGTGAACCTGCGGAAGGATCATTAACAAGGCTCAAAGAGCAAAAAGCAGAAAGCTTGAAAAACCGTAACTATGCAAAAACAATATATATATATATATATATATATATATATATATATATATATGCGATGCATTTTATATATAAACAGATACCAAAGACTTAAATGCGAATGCATTTACGAGAACGGATACCAAAAACTAAATGCGAAAGCATTTACGAACACAGATACCAAAAACTAAATGCGACAGCATTTACGAACAGATACCAAAAGCTAAATGCGAAAAGCATTTTAGCAACGCCGTTGGCACGGCTTACGTGTCGGAGGTCGCTGCAGACGGAGAACCTGGTTTCTCACCGCGACGCTCCCGTCCGCTGCCATCGGTGAAGCGCAAAGAGCCAAACCGCCGCCAGACCGCCAGTCACCAGGGGGGGAGGGGGGAGGGAGAGAGAGAAGAGGCCGCCAACCGTCTTTGTGACCGGGACGATAAATAATACGAACGCAATCACGAGTGCGCTAGCGCGAGGTTCTTTCGAGAGGGCGTCGTTAACGGGATCGGGAATAACTAGACCCGTCGTAGCGATCGTCCTCTGCGGTAACCCGCCGCCTCGTCGATTCGCGTTCACCTCGTATCGGAGGCGCGTTGCCGGTTATTATACCGCGATACCGGCCCCCGCCCCGGTGTCTGTGCGTGGTGTCTGCGCGAGCGTGTGTTTAGAAGCTCGTACCGAGAAAAAGGAGTCAGTCGCGACCCAAGACAGGGACGAAAGAAAACGCATAACAAGCGCTCCGAGTGGGTTAAGTTAAACGCGCGAGAATAATAGAATGAGAGCAGGAACGAGCCGCCCTCGAAGCCTCGGCTTCTCGCGACGTTCCTCTCCTCCGACTCTCGACGACGTTTCTTCCACTCGCATCCCGCTTCTCCTAGGTCTTTGGTCGCGCACTCCGAAATTGTCCTGGGACTTGACACTCTCCTCGGAGGGGATCCGGGTAACCTAGGGGGCGGCGGCTCGCGCCACCGCCATCCATCGCGTCGATGTGCATCCCGAGTATAATCGCTCGCTTAATCGCGCGCCCTGATAGCCGAAAAAAAGGGACCGGCTGTGAAGCTTCGATAGCGATAGTCCGAAGATTGGACCGATCGAAGCCGGCCGTGCGTCCGCTTTCGAGGGGCGGCCCGACGATAAGAGAGCGTGCGTGCGTGAGAGGATGCTGCCGCGTGCGGTGTGGCCCCCCGCCCCGAGTACACGGTTTATATTATTACGGTTCTCGTACCCGGCCGTGTATCTCGAAGGTTTTTAAATGATATGTACGCTCGGCCCGCCGGACGTGTTCGCGGTATTTCCGCGGTACGCTTCGGCGGTGTTTTCACGTCCTGGAGACAAATCGGACACCGTGTCGTCAACGCTGGCGACGCCCGGACCTCCTTCGCGCGCTGGTTGGAGGCGCACGGGCCTCGGCTTCATCCGAACCGAGAACACAAAGATAATAACGAATATATTTAATAACACGATTACCCTGAACGGTGGATCACTTGGCTCGTGGGTCGATGAAGAACGCAGCTAATTGCGCGTCAACGTGTGAACTGCAGGACACATGAACATCGACATTTCGAACGCACATTGCGGTCCACGGATACAATTCCTGGACCACGCCTGGCTGAGGGTCGTTATCACATACAAAAGACTGCTTGCGTCGGTTCTGCGTACATAATCATCATCGCATCCTCGCCGTCTCGCGTTTCCGAAGATGTAACGCGTTTCGGAGTCGGGACGGATGATAATATACACGCCAGATACGCGACGTACGAGCGAAAGTTGGGATGTTCGTCGGCGTTTGCAACGGCTCGCGCGTGAGAATCGTGAAGCGTGTGTGTTGTACTCTCCTCCTGTGCGAGAACCAGAAAAAGAGAGAGGCGAAATGTGTGATGAATGATCGCTTAGGGACTCGCGTGCGTGCCCGCTTTCACGGCGTTGTGCGTCGTTGCTTTATAACGACCGCCCGTGTGCTGCACCGCTCCCTGGATCACCACACACACACAGCGGCCTCTCCGCTCGCACTGGTGTTTTAGAGTTTGCCACCTTCACATCCCGCGCCCCGAGATCATTTACCGTGCTCCCGACGTCGCCTGAAATGAAAAATTTGTCCTGAGAAAGAGAGACCGCGAAGAGCGGGAGCGAGAGAGAGAGAGAGAGAGAGAGAGAGAGAGAGAGAGAGAGATAGGGCGGAGTGCGCGGCATATGCGCGCCGATTTGTATCGTGTTGGCGTTCACGCAGCCCCAGGGATTTTAAAAAGAGGGTCGTCCGTTGACAAGTGAGAGGAAGAAAAGTCAATCGATACATCGAGGGCACAAAACACACTCGTTCTTCGGGATGCCGTGAAGATCCAAAGGGTGGTGTGTGGTGTACATGGAATGAGATGTAGGAGGCGGCGCTCTGTGCGGAACCACTCGTTAACATGATCGGGTCGATGTATTTCCCCGTAGTTGCGAGTGTCCTCGCCTAGCCGCCCTATATATTCCATTCCCACCCTACCCTATGGCCACGTTCCGTCGACACACAAGAGAGTGTTTGCGCCAAACGTCCGATGAGAAGAGTGATATTGCTCCACGCGTCGTTTAAAACGTTTCTGTACCCTGGAATCCTCATTGGCGCGGCTGCGTGAATTTGAACTTTGACGAATCGAAAAGGCGCCGATGCCGCGAAAGGTGTATAAGAAGACCTCTCCTTCGTAGAATTGAAGAAGACGCGTCTCCCCGATCGCCCCATGTCTTTGTCGCGTTGTTGGTCGATCGTATACGAGACCCGCGGGTCTCACCGGTCGTCCAGTCCACGGAAAAGAGCTTATTTTTCCACGGTTCCCACTGCTGCGAAGATAAGTGTGTTGTCACTGCTCGAGGCGTGATGAAGGGATAGCGGAATCTCAAAGCTAATAATAGCGGACGGACGTTAAAGTAAAAACCGGTGGTGATCGTTCCGCGAGAGTCTCCTCCCGCATCGACGATGCGCGACACGAAAAGACACTTTGGCGTGGCGCAAATATAGAGGTAGGGGTGACTGCTGTAATTCTCTCGATTAGAGAAGAAGAGAGGAGTTCAATAAAATATACTTTTTCTCTGGAATCGCGTGCGATGGCACCTCTGGATATACGAGAATCCTCGATCACATAGATTCGTCGACGCGGGTCTTGCTATGAGCCGGGATGTGTACGGGGGAAAAGAGATAATGTGCGTGGCGCGTTGCCGTATATACACGCGCGGTGCGCATGGGAAACTGCGAGCGAGCAAGGGAGAGAAAGAGGAAAGGATCTGAGAGAAGAGTTTTGTGTATATTCTTCTTCTCCTTCCATTCTTCAGCCCAGCTTCTCGTGCGGCCCAGCCGCCCGGCGTCGCGGTGTCAACGCGCAATATACGCGCACTCTCCTCTACCCTCCGTACCCCCGCCGGTGTAGACCCGTTCGAGGGGGATATAAAATATATCCAAAAGAGGGAGCACGATTTAT
>CAWVQI010000474.1:5000-7500 GCA_963932335.1 Andrena marginata | reverse complement strand
ATGGTGCATTTCGGCGGCGAGGCAACACGCCGCTGGAACATGGTGCATTTCGGCGGCGAGGCAACACGCCGCTGGCACATAGTCTATTTCGGCGGCGAGGCAACACGCCGCTGGAACATGGTGCATTTCGGCGGCGAGGCAATACGCCGCTGGAACATGGTGCATTTCGGCGGCGAAGCAATACGCCGCTGGAACATTGTGCATTTCGGCGGCGAAGCAACACGCCGCTGGCACATAGTCTATTTCGGCGGCGAGGCAACACGCCGCTGGCACATGGTGCATTTCGGCGGCGAGGCAACACGCCGCTGGCACATAGTCTATTTCGGCGGCGAAGCAACACGCCGCTGGAACATGGTGCATTTCGGCGGCGAGGCAATACGCCGCTGGAACATGGTGCATTTCGGCGGCGAGGCAATACGCCGCTGGAACATGGTGCATTTCGGCGGCGAAGCAATACGCCGCTGGCACATAGTCTATTTCGGCGGCGAAGCAACACGCCGCTGGAAATTGCAACATTTCGGCGGCGGGGCAATACGCCGCAGGAACTTCTTTGAATAAATCGATGGCGAAGCAATACGCCGCTGGAGTGCAACCTGACAAGCGCAGAGGTACACACGCTTCAGGAATATCATACGAGATAATCGCGAATAACCCCAATCGCTCCGAAAATTTTTAAAGTACCGCGAGCTCTCAGCGTCCTTCCGCACCATCCTCCGAACACAGAGTCGTCCGATCGTCGAAAACGACCACTGATCCTTTCGTGTCGCGACATTGCGATCAATTCATATTAAGGTTCCGACCCCGGTCGTCGCGCTGGTTTGCGAGATAATCGCGAATAACTCCAATCGCTCCGAAAATTTTTAAAGTACCGCGAGCTCTCAGAGTCGTTCCGCACCATCCCCCGAACACAGAGTCGTCCGATCGTCGAAAACGACCACTGATCCTTTCGTGTCGCGACATTGCGATCAATTCATATTAAGGTTCCGACCCCGGTCGTCGCGCTGGTTTGCGAGATAATCGCGAATAACTCCAATCGCTCCGAAAATTTTTAAAGTACCGCGAGCTCTCAGCGTCCTTCCGCACCATCCCCCGAACACAGAGTCGTCCGATCGTCGAAAACGACCATTGATCCTTGCGTGTCGCGTCATTGCGATCAATTCATATTAAGGTTTCGACCCCGGTCGTCGCGCTGGTTTTCGAGATAATCGCGAATAACTCCAATCGCTCCGAAAATTTTTAAAGTACCGCGAGCTCTCAGCGTCCTTCCGCACCATCCTCCGAACACAGAGTCGTCCGATCGTCGAAAACGACCACTGATCCTTGCGTGTCGCGACATTGCGATCAATTCATATTAAGGTTCCGACCCCGGTCGTCGCGCTGGTTTGCGAGATAATCGCGAATAACTCCAATCGCTCCGAAAATTTTTAAAGTACCGCGAGCTCTCAGCGTCCTTCCGCACCATCCCCCGAACACAGAGTCGTCCGATCGTCGAAAACGACCATTGATCCTTGCGTGTCGCGTCATTGCGATCAATTCATATTAAGGTTTCGACCCCGGTCGTCGCGCTGGTTTTCGAGATAATCGCGAATAACTCCAATCGCTCCGAAAATTTTTAAAGTACCGCGAGCTCTCAGCGTCCTTCCGCACCATCCTCCGAACACAGAGTCGTCCGATCGTCGAAAACGACCACTGATCCTTGCGTGTCGCGACATTGCGATCAATTCATATTAAGGTTCCGACCCCGGTCGTCGCGCTGGTTTGCGAGATAATCGCGAATAACTCCAATCGCTCCGAAAATTTTTAAAGTATCGCGAGCTCTCAGAGTCGTTCCGCACCATCCTCCGAACACAGAGTCGTCCGATCGTCGAAAACGACCACTGATCCTTTCGTGTCGCGACATTGCGATCAATTCATATTAAGGTTCCGACCCCGGTCGTCGCGCTGGTTTGCGAGATAATCGCGAATAACTCCAATCGCTCCGAAAATTTTTAAAGTACCGCGAGCTCTCAGCGTCCTTCCGCACCATCCCCCGAACACAGAGTCGTCCGATCGTCGAAAACGACCACTGATCCTTTCGTGTCGCGACATTGCGATCAATTCATATTAAGGTTCCGACCCCGGTCGTCGCGCTGGTTTGCGAGATAATCGCGAATAACTCCAATCGCTCCGAAAATTTTTAAAGTACCGCGAGCTCTCAGAGTCGTTCCGCACCATCCTCCGAACACAGAGTCGTCCGATCGTCGAAAACGACCACTGATCCTTGCGTGTCGCGACATTGCGATCAATTCATATTAAGGTTTCGACCCCGGTCGTCGCGCTGGTTTTCGAGATAATCGCGAATAACTCCAATCGCTCCGAAAATTTTCAAAGTCCCTAGATATTATTTTTGAATGTCGTTTGGGATCGAGTATGTATCGTGTTAATGTTCGCGGCAAATGTTTATAATAATTCGTTAAGTCGTTTTACTCTTGTATCCGACGCTCTCCGCGGCTAAGTCCCA
>CAWVQI010000473.1:17500-20000 GCA_963932335.1 Andrena marginata | reverse complement strand
CAGATACCAAAAACTAAATGCGAAAGCATTTACGAACAGATACCAAAAACTAAATGCGACAGCATTTACGAACAGATACCAAAAGCTAAATGCGAAAAGCATTTTAGCAACGCCGTTGGCACGGCTTACGTGTCGGAGGTCGCTGCAGACGGAGAACCTGGTTTCTCACCGCGACGCTCCCGTCCGCTGCCATCGGTGAAGCGCAAAGAGCCAAACCGCCGCCAGACCGCCAGTCACCAGGGGGGGAGGGGGGAGGGAGAGAGAGAAGAGGCCGCCAACCGTCTTTGTGACCGGGACGATAAATAATACGAACGCAATCACGAGTGCGCTAGCGCGAGGTTCTTTCGAGAGGCCGTCGTTAACGGGATCGGGAATAACTAGACCCGTCGTTGCGATCGTCCTCTGCGGTAACCCGCCGCCTCGTCGATTCGCGTTCACCTCGTATCGGAGGCGCGTTGCCGGTTATTATACCGCGATACCGGCCCCCGCCCCGGTGTCTGTGCGTGGTGTCTGCGCGAGCGTGTGTTTAGAAGCTCGTACCGAGAAAAAGGAGTCAGTCGCGACCCAAGACAGGGACGAAAGAAAACGCATAACAAGCGCTCCGAGTGGGTTAAGTTAAACGCGCGAGAATAATAGAATGAGAGCAGGAACGAGCCGCCCTCGAAGCCTCGGCTTCTCGCGACGTTCCTCTCCTCCGACTCTCGACGACGTTTCTTCCACTCGCATCCCGCTTCTCCTAGGTCTTTGGTCGCGCACTCCGAAATTGTCCTGGGACTTGACACTCTCCTCGGAGGGGATCCGGGTAACCTAGGGGGCGGCGGCTCGCGCCACCGCCATCCATCGCGTCGATGTGCATCCCGAGTATAATCGCTCGCTTAATCGCGCGCCCTGATAGCCGAAAAAAAGGGACCGGCTGTGAAGCTTCGATAGCGATAGTCCGAAGATTGGACCGATCGAAGCCGGCCGTGCGTCCGCTTTCGAGGGGCGGCCCGACGATAAGAGAGCGTGCGTGCGTGCGTGAGAGGATGCTGCCGCGTGCGGTGTGGCCCCCCGCCCCGAGTACACGGTTTATATTATTACGGTTCTCGTACCCGGCCGTGTATCTCGAAGGTTTTTAAATGATATGTACGCTCGGCCCGCCGGACGTGTTCGCGGTATTTCCGCGGTACGCTTCGGCGGTGTTTTCACGTCCTGGAGACAAATCGGACACCGTGTCGTCAACGCTGGCGACGCCCGGACCTCCTTCGCGCGCTGGTTGGAGGCGCACGGGCCTCGGCTTCATCCGAACCGAGAACACAAAGATAATAACGAATATATTTAATAACACGATTACCCTGAACGGTGGATCACTTGGCTCGTGGGTCGATGAAGAACGCAGCTAATTGCGCGTCAACGTGTGAACTGCAGGACACATGAACATCGACATTTCGAACGCACATTGCGGTCCACGGATACAATTCCTGGACCACGCCTGGCTGAGGGTCGTTATCACATACAAAAGACTGCTTGCGTCGGTTCTGCGTACATAATCATCATCGCATCCTCGCCGTCTCGCGTTTCCGAAGATGTAACGCGTTTCGGAGTCGGGACGGATGATAATATACACGCCAGATACGCGACGTACGAGCGAAAGTTGGGATGTTCGTCGGCGTTTGCCAACGGCTCGCGCGTGAGAATCGTGAAGCGTGTGTGTTGTACTCTCCTCCTGTGCGAGAACCAGAAAAAGAGAGAGGCGAAATGTGTGATGAATGATCGCTTAGGGACTCGCGTGCGTGCCCGCTTTCACGGCGTTGTGCGTCGTTGCTTTATAACGACCGCCCGTGTGCTGCACCGCTCCCTGGATCACCACACACACACACAGCGGCCTCTCCGCTCGCACTGGTGTTTTAGAGTTTGCCACCTTCACATCCCGCGCCCCGAGATCATTTACCGTGCTCCCGACGTCGCCTGAAATGAAAAATTTGTCCTGAGAAAGAGAGACCGCGAAGAGCGGGAGCGAGAGAGAGAGAGAGAGAGATAGGGCGGAGTGCGCGGCATATGCGCGCCGATTTGTATCGTGTTGGCGTTCACGCAGCCCCAGGGATTTTAAAAAGAGGGTCGTCCGTTTTGACAAGTGAGAGGAAGAAAAGTCAATCGATACATCGAGGGCACAAAACACCACTCGTTCTTCGGGATGCCGTGAAGATCCAAAGGGTGGTGTGTGGTGTACATGGAATGAGATGTAGGAGGCGGCGCTCTGTGCGGAACCACTCGTTAACATGATCGGGTCGATGTATTTCCCCGTAGTTGCGAGTGTCCTCGCCTAGCCGCCCTATATATTCCATTCCCACCCTACCCTATGGCCACGTTCCGTCGACACACAAGAGAGTGTTTGCGCCAAACGTCCGATGAGAAGAGTGATATTGCTCCACGCGTCGTTTAAAACGTTTCTGTACCCTGGAATCCTCATTGGCGCGGCTGCGTGAATTTGAACTTTGACGAATCGAAAAGGCGCCGATGC
>CAWVQI010000473.1:7500-10000 GCA_963932335.1 Andrena marginata | reverse complement strand
CACCATCCTCCGAACACAGAGTCGTCCGATCGTCGAAAACGACCACTGATCCTTTCGTGTCGCGACATTGCGATCAATTCATATTAAGGTTCCGACCCCGGTCGTCGCGCTGGTTTGCGAGATAATCGCGAATAACTCCAATCGCTCCGAAAATTTTTAAAGTACCGCGAGCTCTCAGCGTCCTTCCGCACCATCCCCCGAACACAGAGTCGTCCGATCGTCGAAAACGACCACTGATCCTTGCGTGTCGCGACATTGCGATCAATTCATATTAAGGTTCCGACCCCGGTCGTCGCGCTGGTTTGCGAGATAATCGCGAATAACTCCAATCGCTCCGAAAATTTTTAAAGTACCGCGAGCTTTCAGAGTCGTTCCGCACCATCCTCCGAACACAGAGTCGTCCGATCGTCGAAAACGACCACTGATCCTTGCGTGTCGCGACATTGCGATCAATTCATATTAAGGTTCCGACCCCGGTCGTCGCGCTGGTTTGCGAGATAATCGCGAATAACTCCAATCGCTCCGAAAATTTTTAAAGTACCGCGAGCTTTCAGAGTCGTTCCGCACCATCCTCCGAACACAGAGTCGTCCGATCGTCGAAAACGACCACTGATCCTTGCGTGTCGCGACATTGCGATCAATTCATATTAAGGTTCCGACCCCGGTCGTCGCGCTGGTTTGCGAGATAATCGCGAATAACTCCAATCGCTCCGAAAATTTTTAAAGTACCGCGAGCTCTCAGCGTCCTTCCGCACCATCCTCCGAACACAGAGTCGTCCGATCGTCGAAAACGACCACTGATCCTTGCGTGTCGCGACATTGCGATCAATTCATATTAAGGTTCCGACCCCGGTCGTCGCGCTGGTTTGCGAGATAATCGCGAATAACTCCAATCGCTCCGAAAATTTTTAAAGTACCGCGAGCTCTCAGCGTCCTTCCGCACCATCCTCCGAACACAGAGTCGTCCGATCGTCGAAAACGACCACTGATCCTTGCGTGTCGCGACATTGCGATCAATTCATATTAAGGTTCCGACCCCGGTCGTCGCGCTGGTTTGCGAGATAATCGCGAATAACTCCAATCGCTCCGAAAATTTTTAAAGTACCGCGAGCTTTCAGCGTCCTTCCGCACCATCCTCCGAACACAGAGTCGTCCGATCGTCGAAAACGACCACTGATCCTTGCGTGTCGCGACATTGCGATCAATTCATATTAAGGTTCCGACCCCGGTCGTCGCGCTGGTTTGCGAGATAATCGCGAATAACTCCAATCGCTCCGAAAATTTTTAAAGTATCGCGAGCTCTCAGAGTCGTTCCGCACCATCCTCCGAACACAGAGTCGTCCGATCGTCGAAAACGACCACTGATCCTTTCGTGTCGCGACATTGCGATCAATTCATATTAAGGTTCCGACCCCGGTCGTCGCGCTGGTTTGCGAGATAATCGCGAATAACTCCAATCGCTCCGAAAATTTTTAAAGTACCGCGAGCTCTCAGCGTCCTTCCGCACCATCCCCCGAACACAGAGTCGTCCGATCGTCGAAAACGACCACTGATCCTTTCGTGTCGCGACATTGCGATCAATTCATATTAAGGTTCCGACCCCGGTCGTCGCGCTGGTTTGCGAGATAATCGCGAATAACTCCAATCGCTCCGAAAATTTTTAAAGTACCGCGAGCTTTCAGAGTCGTTCCGCACCATCCTCCGAACACAGAGTCGTCCGATCGTCGAAAACGACCACTGATCCTTGCGTGTCGCGACATTGCGATCAATTCATATTAAGGTTCCGACCCCGGTCGTCGCGCTGGTTTGCGAGATAATCGCGAATAACTCCAATCGCTCCGAAAATTTTTAAAGTACCGCGAGCTTTCAGAGTCGTTCCGCACCATCCTCCGAACACAGAGTCGTCCGATCGTCGAAAACGACCACTGATCCTTGCGTGTCGCGACATTGCGATCAATTCATATTAAGGTTTCGACCCCGGTCGTCGCGCTGGTTTTCGAGATAATCGCGAATAACTCCAATCGCTCCGAAAATTTTCAAAGTCCCTAGATATTATTTTTGAATGTCGTTTGGGATCGAGTATGTATCGTGGTAATGTTCGCGGCAAATGTTTATAATAATTCGTTAAGTCGTTTTACTCTTGTATCCGACGCTCTCCGCGGCTAAGTCCCAACGTGCCGGTCGAACGGTCTGTTGTAGCGGCGGTTTGCGCCCATAAGCGGCCGTGCGTAAGGTACGGCGGCGCCGGCGTTCCGGCCGGCCGTTCGGTATCTATAAGGGAGAGCGACGGTCCGAGCGTCTCGGTCGGAGCAGCGTTGGGTGCGTGGCTATTCTATGACCTCGGTTGAGAAGCAGTCACCGCTCCTCGAGAATTTGTCTCGACTGTTCTTACCGTGTTGCGTTTTTGGATTTCTCCACACAGCATTACCACGGGTCGGTGTCTATAAGTCCGAATGGCCCTTATGTGGTGAGCGTCCATAAGTGACGTTGGTGACACATA
>CAWVQI010000473.1:0-2500 GCA_963932335.1 Andrena marginata | reverse complement strand
AATGAAAAATTTGTCCTGAGAAAGAGAGACCGCGAAGAGCGGGAGCGAGAGAGAGAGAGAGAGAGATAGGGCGGAGTGCGCGGCATATGCGCGCCGATTTGTATCGTGTTGGCGTTCACGCAGCCCCAGGGATTTTAAAAAGAGGGTCGTCCGTTTTGACAAGTGAGAGGAAGAAAAGTCAATCGATACATCGAGGGCACAAAACACACTCGTTCTTCGGGATGCCGTGAAGATCCAAAGGGTGGTGTGTGGTGTACATGGAATGAGATGTAGGAGGCGGCGCTCTGTGCGGAACCACTCGTTAACATGATCGGGTCGATGTATTTCCCCGTAGTTGCGAGTGTCCTCGCCTAGCCGCCCTATATATTCCATTCCCACCCTACCCTATGGCCACGTTCCGTCGACACACAAGAGAGTGTTTGCGCCAAACGTCCGATGAGAAGAGTGATATTGCTCCACGCGTCGTTTAAAACGTTTCTGTACCCTGGAATCCTCATTGGCGCGGCTGCGTGAATTTGAACTTTGACGAATCGAAAAGGCGCCGATGCCGCGAAAGGTGTATAAGAAGACCTCTCCTTCGTAGAATTGAAGAAGACGCGTCTCCCCGATCGCCCCATGTCTTTGTCGCGTTGTTGGTCGATCGTATACGAGACCCGCGGGTCTCACCGGTCGTCCAGTCCACGGAAAAGAGCTTATTTTTCCACGGTTCCCACTGCTGCGAAGATAAGTGTGTTGTCACTGCTCGAGGCGTGATGAAGGGATAGCGGAATCTCAAAGCTAATAATAGCGGACGGACGTTAAAGTAAAAACCGGTGGTGATCGTTCCGCGAGAGTCTCCTCCCGCATCGACGATGCGCGACACGAAAAGACACTTTGGCGTGGCGCAAATATAGAGGTAGGGGTGACTGCTGTAATTCTCTCGATTAGAGAAGAAGAGAGGAGTTCAATAAAATATACTTTTTCTCTGGAATCGCGTGCGATGGCACCTCTGGATATACGAGAATCCTCGATCACATAGATTCGTCGACGCGGGTCTTGCTATGAGCCGGGATGTGTACGGGGGAAAAGAGATAATGATGTGCGTGGCGCGTTGCCGTATATACACGCGCGGTGCGCATGGGAAACTGCGAGCGAGCAAGGGAGAGAAAGAGGAAAGGATCTGAGAGAAGAGTTTTGTGTATATTCTTCTTCTCCTTCCATTCTTCAGCCCAGCTTCTCGTGCGGCCCAGCCGCCCGGCGTCGCGGTGTCAACGCGCAATATACGCGCACTCTCCTCTACCCTCCGTACCCCCGCCGGTGTAGACCCGTTCGAGGGGGATATAAAATATATCCAAAAGAGGGAGCACGATTTATAATACCGGAGGCACGCGCGCCCGGTTCTCCAAAATATACCTTCTCTCTCTACTTCGCTCGCGGTCTCTGCTCTTTTTCTCTGGTGGCAGATAATTATTTATATATGTATATATATATATATATATATATAAATAATAATAATAATGATTGACGACCTCAGAGTAGGCGAGATTACCCGCTGAATTTAAGCATATTACTAAGCGGAGGAAAAGAAACTAACAAGGATTTCCTTAGTAGCGGCGAGCGAACAGGAATTAGCCCAGCACTGAATCCCGCGGTTCCGCCGCAGGGAATTGTAGTGTTCAGGAGGATCCGTTTATCCCGTGACGTCGCACCGCGTCCAAGTCCATCTTGAATGGGGCCACTTACCCGGAGAGGGTGCCAGGCCCGTAGCGACCGGTACGCGTTTCGGGAGGATCTCTCCATAGAGTCGGGTTGCTTGAGAGTGCAACCCTAAGTGGGTGGTAAACTCCATCTAAGGCTAAATACAACCACGAGACCGATAGCGAACAAGTACCGTGAGGGAAAGTTGAAAAGAACTTTGAAGAGAGAGTTCAAGAGTACGTGAAACCGTTCAGGGGTAAACCTGAGAAACCCAAAAGATCGAATGGGGAGATTCATCGTCGACGAGGCTGGCTCCCGACGGTGCGCGATGCTCCGGGTGGGACCTTCGTGGTTCCATTAGCGAGGGTACACCACCGGCGGCGAATGTTCCGGCCACGTAGTCGTGCACTTCTCCCCTAGTAGAACGTCGCGACCCGTTGCGTGTCGGTCTACGGCCCGAGCGGTTGCCTGTTTCGTTGCTCCCAGAGCACGCGACAGACCCTCGGCCGCCCGGCCGGCTGCGCGACGGTACTCTGAGACGGTATCGGGCCGCAACCAAATCCATTTTCGAATGTGTGTGCGTCAGGCCCGCCGCAAGCCCGGTCAGTTCTTACCCGGAGGCACGGACCTGGTGCCGTCCCCGGGCCTGGCTAGCTGTTAGCAGGCGGTGTCCTTGGACTTGGGCCAAGCTTCGAATTACCGGTCGGCGACGCTACTGCTTTGGGTACTCTCAGGACCCGTCTTGAAACACGGACCAAGGAGTCTAACATGTGCGCGAGTCATTGGGAGAAAGAAACCTAAAGGCGGAATGAAAGTGGAGGTC